>BQNB010031577.1:24187-44214 GCA_026074375.1 Tanacetum coccineum | reverse complement strand
AAAATACTAAAATTGAACTTTCTATGTTCTGATTAATTGTGTTGCTGCAACATAATTCGTAAACAAAAGTTTGTTTTTTCATGAAAAAGACAAACTTACTCCTATCTTTTCTCCTTAGTTGAAAAAACTAAGATAAGTTTATAATTGAATTTTTCCTCAATTATATTTAAACTCAATTACAATATTTCATTACTCTTTTTCTGCCATGAAATAATTGAAAGATAAAATATTTTGTGTACCTAGAAAACATTTTGTTTATAGCTACCAAAATAAATGACATCTTGCACTTGTCAAGATGTATGAGTTTAAACCGCAATGAGTAAAGAAATTACTAGCATATTTGCTAGATGTTTTTTTTTTACTCACATTATTTCTTAAAGTGCTAAATACCCTTGTGGCTATGTAGACGATAAAGGAGGAATTGCATGCTTATATTAGTTAATAAAAGCATAAATGGCTAGTCCCTCATTTACATAAGTAGAACTTCATATACTCTATTCAATACCTAAGTACATTGCTACTTATAGGCATTCTAAGAGAGAGGAAAGTTAATAAATTGCTATTTTCTTTCTACTGGTAATGTAACACTTACAATATTGACAGATCTAGTGGGAGCATTGCGTTTTTATTACTGATATGATATTCATGTAATGTTAATTTCAGTGGGAGCTACAAAATTTATTTCTTGATTAGTTGCCCATATTATTTCTAGCTTACTTTGAAATAATTCATTACTTTCCGAATATGAACGACCGTAGTTTAAGGAAAATTGCATTTTATTTTATAGATAACACGTTGTCTTTCCGATGTCGCTTTCTGAATCGTTATCTATAGAATAATAATCCACAACTCCTTATTAAACGTTATGGTTCTAAATCTACTTGTAATATCTATGACATTATCATATTGTTTACACAATCAAGCACATGTTGTGTTGTTTGTCTTCATAATATGATGTTGTACCTTACACAAGTGGGAGAAATCTCAAAGTGTGTGCAAGGAACAACATATTATTGGTTTCTCTTAACCGCAAGGTAAGAAAGCTAATAAATCTACTAGGACTTAAACATACAAGATGTTTGTTGCCCTATTACATTCAAATGTCATGATATAATGTAAAGCTACTTCAACATTTTGACTACATGTTTTAGTCAATCTAATTGTGGTTAAATTATAATAATCATAATTTTGAAGTATGAAATTAACTTGAAACTACTATTAAACTCAAGAGATTACGTTCATAACTTCTTTAGTTACATTAATTATGTTTTCTAGTTAAGACATAATTAGGAAGTCCTTGAATTAATCAATGACTTATAACATAAAGTATGTAGTAAAATTGTTATGTCTTCTTGTTAACACATAAACATGAGGTCCTTGAATTATTCAAAGACATATAATGTATACTTGACATGTTCTGTTTTCTTGTAAACACTTGAACATAAAATTCTTAAACAGTTCTGTCTTCTTGTGAACACGTGAACATAGGGTTCTTGTATTATTCAAGAAATATACACTATAGTATGCACTTGGTTCGAAAATACTGAATATGCAATTTGGCTCGACCCAATTGACAAGTATTTGCATCCAAAGAGAATTAAGTTATCTATAGAATTCTGATGAAAGCCTCACAATTCCAATACTTATAGAATACCACGTTATTATGGTATGTCTAATAGGTTGAAACAAACTATATTCATATTGTTTGATTCTTGATAGCCGTAATTGCTCTACCTCCAAAATCTATCAAGGTTAGAAAATTATGTGTGTCATGGATACATTCAATATAGTTCAAACCTAGAAGGTATTCAAGACAACCCACGAACTGAAACCCCTAAACCCTTAGGGATTTTTGGTTTTTCCACTCAAACCAATCAAACCCTAAAACCTTTTGGTTTTTTGATTTTTCTACACTTCCTAGCTTAAAGATTGTAGTTTTGGTGTTCCTCCTAGCTTGACGTAACATAAACCTTTGCTAAGGTTTTTGGTTAAAGGGTGATACAAGAATTAGGGTTTTGCTACAAACTCTAATTAGGGTTCTTGGAAGGAATTCCATTTTGTCTTGATTTAAAAAGTTCTGAAATTTGTTAAACTCTTATGAAAGCATATTATTAACAACTAGAAATGAGAACTTTAATTGTGTTTTATGTTTCCCAATTAAGAACAATTTATTGTTGCTTAAATACTTAGTATTCAGAGAATTTCTCTAATAACAAAAGTAAGTGGTAGCATCTACAAATCTTGAAGTGATTCAAGAACAAAATATGTTACCTTCTAAATCTACTTGTGAATGTCATACTAAGGTTAAACATGAAAATGTCAAACCAAAGTATAATGTAACTCTCATTCATAAATCCGCTTGGATGCCTCATCACTTGATTGATATTTTAATACCAATGCTGGGGAATATAAGTTAGAGGGTCATAATAAGCCTGCTAACTAATAAGATAAATTATCACATCTTGAATCTGACAAATATCTTAGAACTATGAATGACAAGATGCAGTCCTTAAAAGGCAATTAAAATTTTGAGCTCGATTGGTCTTTTACCAAACAGTTAAACTGAAAGGTGAGAATGAGTTTCTTTTGAAGAAAGGCTCATAAGGACAAGATTGTAAACATATTAATGTCTGACAAATGACAAGAAGTTTTTAATCTTACTCAAGCAATTGAATATGATTGAATCTTTCTTTTTTACACGCATTAATTATATAAGATAAACTAATGTCATCCAGTTTTCGTCAATCTGCAATATGTCAAATTTAGGATCATAACTCTTTCCTTAATGCATTACGTTGCGAGGATGTGTAATAAAACAGGGTTATGAGTTTAATTTGTAAGATGATACAATTAAGTTTTATAACTCTATTCTTTACTGATTACCTTTTGCGAGGACGGTGTGTAATCAAAAGGGGTTGTGAGTTTAAAATAATCTTTATAATGTATACAAGATAATAGAATCCAAATATAGATTGAATCATGCATCTAGGAGCTGAGATCTTAAGTTTATCACAATATGGTTTCTAGATTAAATTAAGATAACTTTTGAGTACACACACACATCAACTGACATTTAGGTGGGAGCACTCTGTTTTCCTTTAAAATTATTCTTGTTGCTTTTTTACCCCACTTGTACATCTAATTGGTAAGCATCATTCTATCAAGCTAGGTATTAATTCCTTAGATGGGATGGAAAATTCATTTGGGAATTTTGGAAATAAAACAATCGACCCTGGTATAAATGTTTAATTGAAATGAACATATGCGAAATTAAGTCCACACAATGCAATACATCTTGAAGCAAGTCTTTAAATGAATATATTTCCACTTGAGTAATTTAATACATGGATGAAAAAACCTTGTGTTTTAAAACAAAGGATTCATTTGTATATCTTATATTGTGTATGAGGATCTAGTTGTTACTCTTTTGCACTGAGTAGGACGAGCTAACAACAGCAGTTATCTAATTGAGAGTGATTTTAGATAACTGTTAAACAAATGTTTATGAATTATATAAGGCATAGTGTTGTTTGTGTACACCACGATGTAGGAAATAATCAATCCTAGTATTTAGTAGGATTTCATCTTTTTCATGATAAAATCTTCTAAACTAGATATGTCAGCTAAGACCGCATCGCTGCATTACACATTAAAGGATAAGATTACAGTAAAGATGACTGTCTGAGATAGGCATGTTGTTGACTTCAGGTACCCCATCAAAGGTACTGTCATATTTTCATACTATGATACTTGCAGTAGTATGCAAATATACATAGGACACTCATCATATCATTCAAATCCTTCACAAATTTGTGAAATTTGAAATAAGTATTCGGAAGTTTTTACTCAGATAACTACTATAGCTATCTTGTAAAACGAAAGAGTTGAGGAATGTGTGAAAACATTGACTGCAAAACTGTGATTAGTTTCGTGCATATCTGTTTTAGTATTTGGATAATTGGGATTGAAAAACAATTTTTATTTTCTGATGAATAAAATTACATGGTATTTGTTGTTCATTCATATAATAATTGTTATCCTATATTGCATGTTTAATCCTTTGAAGGATTTTATATTCTACAATATCGTCATCTCGGTTAACAATATGGGAATATTGTTATGTAAGGCAAATGTGAGTGTTGGTTATATTCTTTGAATATACGGATTGTTCCCGCCAAACTCATATGTATTCACAAGGGTTGCATATTGGACATTTACTTTTGGATCACTGTCATGAGTAAAATGTCAAAAATGGTTTAATAAGTCATCTTTAGACTTGAGATACAAACAAGTTCTGTATGTGTGGATATCACTTTTTGTAATTATAGCCAAAGGTTGTCCTGTGATATGGTAGTTATAAAAGCTATTTTTCGGAGTGAATGTGAAGCAGTATCCACAACACTTGTAGTTAAAAAAGGATTTGTTCGTCCACTTGATATGTGCAGAATGATACCATGGCGCCTCTCCAGAATTAATCAGATAATTGTGTGGCCACACCCAAAGGGTAATTTTAAATTCTTAATTACATTTGGTATATCTAAATTAACTTCTATAACGAGAATCTAAGTGGTTAAACTATATGGAATGAGTTAAGATCCATATCCATGGTTTAACGGTATCTGAACAAAGGGATGATAAAAGCAAGTAATAAATAACCATTAATAAGCTGAGATTGTTCTTGAAACTATTATCTCAAGTATTTCTAATATAAAGGTAATTGTGTGTGTTCGCTAGACGTTGCCAATTATCAATATATCTGAAAGCCTGATACTCTGCCTCCCAAGTGGGAGCTGTTGGAATATGGTAGTCGGTTCCGCAAGTTATACGTTAGAAATACGCGAGTCTATTGGGGGCACACACGTTAAATACGAAGAGTATGGTTTACTTCACGATTTATATTTAAATAGTTATTTAATTAATTACTTGTTTAATTAATTATTGTTTAATTAATTATGTAATATATTCTAAATATAGAACCAAGGGACTAAACTGGACAAAACCCGAACCCTGTGGATCCCCTTCTTTTGGCCGAAACCCACAAGGGTGTAGAGGGGGTGTTTGTGGCCGGTTATAGAGGGAGAAAAAAAAGGAGAAAGATTTGATTTTAATTATAGTAATTATACTAATCTTTTCTTACAAGTTTTAGGGTTATTGAGGTGCCTATATAAACACACCCCGTATCCCTCGTTCTTCATATTCATCCATTCTCTAAACGCCTAAAGTTTTGGTGCTCTCTCCCTTCTCCCAAAAACCCTCAACCGAATTCCCCATAGGAATTTCGGTTCTCTCCCATAACCAAATTCAACCAAACACATTCTTAGGGTTTTGGTTATCCACTTTTACTTGATCTCCTTGCTTGACTAATTCAAGGTACGCGTGGTGGTTTATTGGTGATTCCTCAAAGGTGACGAATTAGGGTTTTATTTATATAAACCCTAATTAGGGTTTGTTTGATTGGTTCGACTACAAAAGAAACACAAGGTGTGTGTTTGGTTTTGATATTACACTTGGTGTTTGATCGTGAAGACAAGACTAGCAAATTCTTACATACTTGCTTGACGTGTTTGTGTGAGCAACCGTAGAGGCGTTTTATTTTAGACGCTTATTGTATTCAAGAATAATCGCAAAAGGTACGCTTTCCTTATTTAATATGTGTTAACCTACTTGCCATAACTAGATCCATCCGCTGCGCACTCGTGGCTAAATTGGTTAGCCAGATTTAATAAATCCCAACACTAACAAGTGCTTATCAGCTTCATAAGTAAGTTAATACACATGAAAAGAAAGGCAATCCACACTTTTCCAAAACACCATCTAATATGATAAAATAGCTTATTTCTTTCATATTGCATCAAACAAACAGTTTAGTTAAACCATTTCAATAGGGTTTTGGATTAGCTTATTTTGATGGCTTATGGGTTTATTTGAATTTAGAAAAAGCTCATAAGCGCATTGTTTTCATCCTTATCAAGTTGAACTAATGAGCTTAAATAAGTCATAAGCTCTAACTGATAAGTTCATAAGCCAGCCAGAAAAGTGAGTTTATAAACTTCCTCAAGTTCAAATAAGCCCATTGAGCTAATGGACTTATATAAGTGATAAGCTGATTGATACGTTCATAAACCAGCCAAAAAAGTAAGTTTTTAGACTTGATCAAATTCAAATAAGTTCAAAAAACAAGCTAGTCTAAACACACCTCTATCTTCAAAACTCGTTAGCGGTAGTTATAAAACACAAGAAGCAAATAAAAAAAGTTTTAGAGTCGTGGATACTTACAGGATGATAAACAGATTCGTCAAACCGACAAGAACTAAAACCATGAACAAAAACAATCTTATACTTAGCTACATCTCTAGAAACCCCATATTCATTATAAGCAAGATGTCTAGCATCTCTAAGAACAACACGAGGTCTAGTCACAGGTGGACCACCAGGTGACCCACAAAGTAAAGGTGCTAATAATCCAATGACTAACACCACAACGATATTTCTTCTAAGCATTTTGTTATTTATCTTAAGTTTGATGAGTCTTCAGTTGAGGAATATAACCAAGACTTGTTCTTTTCGGTGGTTGTTTGACTAGCATATACACGTATGTGTGAGTAAAGGCATTTATTTTTTAAGAGTAAAATACATCCTTAGGGCCCGTTTGGTTTGAGGGGTTATCATGGGTTTTGGGTTAGAAAGATAAAATAAGCATGCTACCCGTGTCAAAACATAATTTTTTTTAAGGCTGATATATTAAGAACCCACTCCAAAAAGGAGGAGGCCGTAAAAGCAGAATACAAAAGTAAAGGAAAAAAAGAAACAAAAACACCAAACCACAAGGGCTAACTAGACCAAGCTATACAAGGTAGCTCATAAACGAACTAGCCAATAGAGATCTAGGATTCGAAATCCAGCAACTCCAATTACAACCTGTAATCTTGCAACGGGCCAAAATCCAAATCTTTGACAACCGTTGAATGGACAGAAATATATCTTCTTGAAGGACTCTAGCTCGATCATTCGAGGACGCATGATCCAATTTATTCCTCCATTTCCAGATGGCCCATAGGCCACATTGAAACACTCCCTGAATAACTTTGTTAAGACGAGAGCAACCAAGATCAACAACCTTGTTCATACTAATGTCGAGCACATCGAAAGAAGGAAAAGAAACAGGAGTTACAAGGTTCCACCAGCTCCAAATCTTTCTCCATATGGCCTTCACGCGCGGGCAAACAACAAGGCAATGGCTGGATGTTGAATTAAAGAGAACAAAATTTTAGAAATATGGTGAAATTAGATTATAAAAAATAAATAGATAATAAGATATTTCAATTTAAAAATAAATGTGGTTTTTTAATTAATAAGTGGCGCGGTTCTCTAAAATGAGATGGATGGTAAAGATTGCACATCTTTATATTTCCATAATAAGTAAGTTTAAAAGTATGAATTTTTAAATCCTTGTAAGAATAAAATGTCTTAAATGCTTTATAATATAGTATAGATAGATAAATACATCGACCTTCTCAAACGTACGTATTCTTTGTCTAAACTCGACAGTCTCTTCTTTTAATGGTCGTTAGCATCCGGTATTAGTTCCATGTCACATGCATATCACACAAGAGCAATTTTATCAATTTACACATCATCTTCAACCTTTTTCAATGGTTTCATAAAAAGTAAAAACACGCTATATGTTTATATCACTCAAATGAATTTTTTTAAAAACCATTAATCCAATGTACAAACAAAAATAGTAACCATGAAGTGACGAAGAAGTAATCTAAATCCCCACTAGTGTGAAAATCTTTCTCTAAAAGCAAAGTATAAGATAAAAGAGGAGAGTTATATTGGATACCAAAAAAAGGTTGGATATTAGGGGACTCATCCACACATCACCATCTAAAAGAAAATCAATGGTTGTGATAAAAGCATTAATTATTCACTTATTTTTTAAAATTTAAATATCTCCTAAACCGTTAATCGTTAAGTAAAAAAAAATATACCATCACGACGAGCATTTAATTATCTTTCAATAGATATCCACTTTGATATACTTTCGACAAAATTTTTTTTTACGTTTTTTTCATCTTTTTTCCACGTTTTTTTTCAGATTTTTTCCACGTTTTTTCACTTTATTTTTACGTGATTTTTCAACCTATTTTTTTTACGTTTTTTCACAGTTTGTTTCCTGTGAAAAAGTTTTTTTTTTTTTTTTTTTCGTTTTTTTTTTTCCGGTTGTTCCCACTTTTTTTTTTCTTGTTTTTTTTTTTCCGTTGTTGAAATTTGCATTAAAAATCATATATGATATAACACTAATATCATATATGATTTAACACTAAAATTAAATATCATATATGACATAGCACTAATATCATATATGATATAACACTATCATATATGATTTAACACTAACATCATATATGATTTAACAGTAAATCTAAATATCATATATGATTCTCATTTCATGCAAGTTTCAACGAGAAAAAGTCGAAAAAAATATGAAAAAACACGAAAAAAACGAACTTTTTTTTTGTCGAAAGTATATCAAAATGAGAAAACGTGAAAAAAACGTGGAAAAAAAGTGAAAAAAGTGAAAAAAACGTGAAAAAAAGGTGAAAAAATTTGAAAAAAACGTGACAAAAACTTGAATTTTTTTTTTGTCGAAAGTATATCAAAGTGGATATCTATAGAAAGATAATTAAATGCTCGTCGTGATGGTATATTTTTTTTCCGGCATTGACGAATTAACGTTTGGAGAGATAAGTTAAGATTTGAAAAAGAAAAAAAACGGTTGAAAATAATTTTTGGTTAATCTTATCCATTAGATTAAGATGAAGATGAAGAGTGGAGATTGAGAGCCCCCATAAAGTATCCACATTAAAAACTTATGTAATCCAAATGAACCTAAATCAAGATAAAATAACCATTTTATTTAAAATTTTATAAGGAGCGTTATGATGAGACCTATATTAAAAGCGTTTGGTGTGCAAGGCAAGTAAGATAATTATTAAATTCGAATTCCATAAGGATTGTACTCTCTCATCTCTATTTTATAAAGACGAGGAGCTGTATAAAGACGAGGAGCATGGTAGTTTGTGCATTATTTCTTGCCCATTAATTAATTAATAAAATGTAACGTTTGAGGTCACATGTGGTTATTTTGAGCAAGTATTCTACGGTAGTGGTTGGTGTTTAGGGTTTTAGAAAACGGTTTTCACATGCAATATAACCATAAGACATTCAAATAATATATTGATCAAAGAAGCAAAAGCAATTATAAAAAAACCAATTTAGGATCCTTATGTTTTGTATAACTAATCTAAAATAACAAGAAACATGTACCTTGTTATGCTCGGTATGATCACTAGAAACTGCAGTGACTTCAGCTGACCATAACACGATCAAGATGTCCTCAAAAACATAAACTTACTTTTTAAGAAGTTGTAGTCCTTAGGGATGGCACCCGTGGGTAATGGGTATGGGTTCATCAAACCCGTCACCTAAACCCGTGAATTTTTTCTCACCCGCCACCCACCCGTCACCCACCAGTGGGTACAACTTTTGACCCATACCCATGCCCGTGGGTACCCATCGCCCGTGGGTAAACCTATGGGTTTGTGAAATGGAAGAAAAGCATAAAACCATGATATGTAAACTTACTATGAAACTAGGTAATAAGACATCATATCAATTTTCTAAATACTGAGTTCACAAAATACTTAATGACATGTCTGAAACTAGAAAAATTCATCATCATTACACCAAATCACATGCATGTACCGAGATATATCATGTATATATCTTTGAAAGTTTGATATTTCATATTCATTTTTTAGTCTTGTAACTCAAAAAAATTTGTTAGTTTATTGTGTAGTCTAGAGATCTTGGTAGTTATTAAATATATACCAACAACTTCACAAATATTTAAGTAGTATAATAAATTTTATTTTAACACAAATGGGTTTAGGATATACCCGTGGGTATTTAGGCGGGTACACTCGTGGGTTTCTTAAATGGGTACACCCATGATAGTGTATCATTAACCTACACTCACCGCCACTTACCGATGGGTATAAATTTTCACCCACAACCCACCCGCAAGTGAAAAATAATGGGATTACCCGCCCATTTACGTGCGGGTACCCATGGGTTATGAGTTTTTCCTCACCCGTTGCCATCCCTAGTAGTCCTATGTATGAGAACATGCAATTTAAATATCGTTGAAAACGAACAAGTAACGAATCGGAAAAGTCAGTTTTACCACATGTACGACAAGGTGTTCGAATTTAGTGTGGTGTTCATTAATCAAGTATGAATACAATATTGTGGGAGGAAACTCCAATCAATAAAAGTACTTCGGTTGATCCAAACTACACGTCCAACGATTACCTTTTGAATGCTAGTCCAACACCCGAATCAACAATCACCTTAATGTCCTTGAATCTTGCATGACAAAAAGAAACCGAAACCCTTTTTGGGTTTTAAGGTTCAGTCGACCAAAGAAGAGCAAGAGAAGAGAAAAGAGATTTTGGGTTAATGATTTAAGAATAACAATGTTGTATAACATCATATTTTTTGAACTTGGAAATCAAGTTATCTTTTCTTTTCTTGTTTTCTCCCTTTGCCGGACCCCAACACAAAATATGAGGTTTCCATATTTGTATTTGTTAGTCAATTTATTGATACCTTATTAATAATATATAACTTGTAAGTATTTAACTCCTTATGTATTATTACACTATATAATAAAAATACTAGTTAATTTACTTATAAATTTGCTTTGATGTTAATATAATATAAATACATTATTTATGTTATAGACTAAGGTGTTTGAGTGTATTTGTGTGTGACCCCTTAAGCTCACATATACTTAGCCATATAATTTTGTAATGTGCTTTGAGCATATTCCATCAACTCTCACTTGTTTATGACACACTTACCTTGTAATTATACAAGCAAATGTTAGCTTCTAGCAACACGCCAATACCTCTAAAATACGTAAGGTTTAGTTTCATTATAGTTTTAGGATAATGGTTTATTAATCAAGTTCCTTTTGTTCGAGATACCTAGTTAAATATAATACATTGATTAATAACATTCTTTTTCATTTAACAATTCTATTTCTTGACGTTGAATATTGAACTAGATTACAAGATCAATTCAAGATTCATCTTAATTACATTTAGGCATGGCCGTGTACACATATTGTTCAAATCGTCAAGGGGCCCAAATGTATATAACTCCATGATTCTTGGAGGAACAAATCCCATCTTGACAACACGTGTTTCACATTATTCCCAATAACGGATTTTTTAAGTAACCTTATTGTTGGTCCAAAGATCTGAGTAAAACATGAACGCTAAAAGAAAATAAGAATAAGCTTTACTCAATACCCATTTGCCAACTAATAACATAATTTGTACTTTTCAATTTATAAATCTTATTAGAAATGAATCAAAAATTAACAAGGGATAGTCGCGGAACACTATCCTGATTGAATGACAATAAAACCTTACAAATCAAAGCTAAGCTTATACATTCAATGAGAGGAATATCCATCTACTATAATACATGGTACGATTTTTGTTTGTTTTATAATCACTACCAATCTCAATTACAAATAAACTATATATAGGTGAAAGTACATTGGGTCCACATGTGATGGTAGATGATAGGTGTACATGCATGAAAGATGTACATCATCTAATAAATGCTACCCTTATTGGATAAAAGCAACAACCATGTTTTTGGAATAGTGATGACAACGTATTCCCACTTTTATACAACTCTGTACTTTTGTTTGGCTTCCTTTTTGCATTTTGCTTTTAGAAAGTTCCAGCCCATATTTCATACTTGTTTCTCCAGAGATAGTATTCAGAGTCAGGGAGACATTTGTCAAACCTCAATGACTCTGGTGTTGTTTATAGCTCAGGTACTTTTACTGACTGACTCCGCATTAGTAAGTCAAAAGTGTTTCTGATGAGGTGTCATTTATACACTTTTTCGAGGTATTTAACCCCTTAAATCATGTTTATCTATGCCCCAAAATAGGTATCTTTAATCGTTCCTTTCAGGTATTTTGCATTTGGAGGGAATATGGGAATAAAAAAAAAAAAAAAAAAAAAAGAATAACACTGACTTGGCTCATAATGTTAGAGAAGAAACGGACAAGACTACGGACCTACACCAACATCTCTCAAGATAATGTTCTCAGCGGCTGGAGACGGCGTCACAGATACAACGTGACGCCGTCACAACGAAGACCAAGACGGCGTCACAAGATTCCACGACGGCGTCCATAGCACACGACCCACCCATTATCTAAAAGAATATTATCTTTCTTGACGGCGTCACGGTCAAATGCGAGCCATCACATCAATTTTCCTAAATAAACCAAACCCGGATATAGGGTTTTAAGTGTGAAACTTTATAATAAAAAGAGGTACGAACCCTAGTTAGTTTAGCAGCTGTTAGGGACGATTTTAGGCCTAAAAATCTTATTGTACTTCATCCAACTAATATTTTAATCAAGTAAGGTTTATTTAATCATTCAATAATATCTATTGTATGTTGATTCATTATTGTTCATACTTATCTTAACATGCTTGGTCTAAAGCCTCCTATTGTGTTTAATTATGATTGTATGAAACCTAGAATGTAGACCTTAGTAGTGTTTTGCTTTTTGTGATGGATGCGCATGTTAGGTCTTAGAAAAACTAGCTTTGTCTGTAATCGTTGTTGATATTCCAAGGAAACATATTTAAAGAAAGGGAGTACATCGGTAACATCCTTCATACACCTTGCCCCTTAATATGGTTGATCCACTTTTATATATTTACTAGCACTTAGTATACCCCATTGAGGGGCCTTCCTAATAGTCCTTCCATACTACCTTCTTATGCGTTGCTCTAACGAAATACTAAGTAACGGCGATCGTGTAATTCGTCATAGACTTAGAAAAATTACACAATCATCAAAGTGTGACAAAGCAACAACACAAGGAGAAGCAATCTAGAGAGTAATACATGATTAAATAAACATAGTCTTTTATTATATTGTTATCACCAGTAGTTTAGATTATTATTTAGTTTAAATAGCTAAAACCAAAACCACTTCACCAATTATCTGATTTACTTTGCATTTCGCATAAAATAGTAAAACAACAAAAGGAAATCTTCCGCAACCATTAAATTCTGTTAGACCGTGATCAAGCCTTCCCAACCTATTCCCCGAGTGAACGATAACAACCCCCCGAGTCTTGCCATAACTACTACTGACAACCGAATTAGAGCTATGCTAGGAGAGTTGTAAAACTTCGTGTAGAAGTCTTACGACGACCGCATCAAATTTTTGGCACCGCCGCCTGGGGAATAGTTAGGTTTTGATCATAGTTTAGCTTAGTTCTACTTGCTTGAATCCTTTCAAGTAAGATTTAATTTTCTGCATATTAGCATTCTCGTAATCTAATCTTTTCTTTGTGATTTTGTTCATAAATTTTTTCCCATTAACTAATCCACTCTTCACTATGAGAATGCGAAATCCACATCGACCATAAGGATCCTCTCCTCGGGAACCACCTGTCACACGCTAAGTTTACGGCCCGAATAAACAAGCTTTTACAAATGAGGCAAACCATTGATTCTCTCCTCTTTAAAACCATGAACGAATTAACCAACCAATCTTCTGACTCTGAAATCTTCTGGCCTAAAGAAAGAATGAAGGAACTTGAATTAAGAACGCAACGAAGAAACAATTTGAGGAAGAATTGTTTAAGGAAAAGGATCCCTAACTGAGAAAGAGCTAGCTTACCATAAGGAATTATTAGGAGAACCTCAACCCCCTTTCTCGACCCTAGAACCCAAGATTAGGAAAGGCGACCCCTGGAGCTTAAAGATTCCTTGCGTAATCGGCACCGTTTACACGGGCCATGCATATATTGATCTACAATCTCCTGTCAACACATATCTCGTGCTACCACAATAAAATAAGAGAAAATCCTATTTAAGCACGTAGAAACCCATACCAAACCATATAAAGTTTTGCAACATCGTTGGAAGAGTTAAATTGTGCATAAATAATATCGGGTGCTTCGTTAATGATGTGGACTTTATGATTTTTAGAAGATTTGGCACATATACGAATATTAGGTTAAGTGAAGTAGTCTTGGGACAGCCATTTGCGCATACAATCTAAACTCACTTATGTAATCGCAGAATTAAATAGGTTTTGCCCAGAGGACGACGAGGTCGTGTTAGAAAACCTCAAAGGAACAAAAGAATTTAGACCTAGTATCCTCTTTAGAAAGGATAAGTTTGATGCATTCCTTATGAAAACTTGAAGGTTTATGAAAAAGGGGGTTTAAAGCATGTCCCTTGAAAAGAGAAAGGGGTATTACAAAGCTTGCATGGACCTTGGATGCACTTATAAAAGAGATAGGGAAACAATTGAAAAACTCAAAACTAACCACATAAGTATCATCAAGCTTAAGGAGTAAAAGGACTTCGAGTCTAGCTACAAGACTCGTTAATAAAGAAAAGCGCTTCTTGGGAGGCAACCCAATTTACTTTTCCCGCAAATTAGGAGTGTCATGTGTGTTTTAATTCTTTACCATTTGTTTTATTATTTTTGAACTATCTTGTAATCATGCTTTGTTGTCTTTAACCTCGTCTAAGTTAAACAAAGGTATTTTGCGAATCATAAGTGTAGGGGAAAAATTTATCCGGATTTTGAGCCAAATTCAAATAATGTTAAATAATTGTTTAAGAAAATTCCGCGTCATTTTGAGTCATATGATTGAATTGTTAAATCTCAGGTTTTATGCAGCCATTTATACAGGAACTAACCTATGGAATCAAGTGCAGGAAATTTTCATACAAAAAACAAAATTTTTGATTTCACAGAACGTGGAGACGGTGTCACGATTTACACGCGACACCGTTACCACGATACCTGTGACGGGGTCATAAAAACCCTGACGGCGTCAAACGCCCAGGTCTAGAAAACATAAAGTTTTTAATTAATTTTTGAAAATAAAACTTGCATAACATTTAATATATGTATTCTTCTGTTACAAACCTGCAAAACCTAATGAGTTTAACAATTCTTTCATCCTATCTTTACTACTTTATCGAGTCAAACCCTAAATTCATATTGTATATTTGTCTATCGCACATTTTATGCTTGGTGTAGTTGTCTTTGTCTTCGATTACATGTTATATTTGATTTGAGAGAAGCTTGAAAGTTCCTTAGGAAGTTTCATTAGATGATTTCTTAAAGACGATTTTAACCAGTAACGCATGTTACTTCTTCCTTATTGAGCAAAACAGGGAGTACTAGTGTCTATTCCTTGTTCCGTTTTCCTTTATTTGTTTTTAACGGGTACTTCTATAGAACATTAGGGACAATGTTTAACTTAAGTACAGGAGGGAAATAAGCCTTAGAAACTATTCTTTTATTTGCCATTTGCTTTGTCCTTAAAATGATGTAAATATATCAAAACATAGTAATAAAATTGATTTACCCAAATTTAATTTTTTTTACGACACATACCGACGAAAACCGAGTATTAATAGCGTCTCATGGATAGGAATTTATATGACTAGCACAATAACCCTCAGAATTCCACCCCAAAAATGTGAGGTTCGCCCTTAGATCTTTAGGAATTCGGGTACCCATCATTGGTAACCCAAGATGATTTATTTTAAAAAAATCTTTACCGGTTTCGAGTTAAGGTGATCTGAAAGGCGTGCAGTCCTATTCCGTCGTTACGGTCAATGTATGCCATTTGCCTTGGTCACCCTTTTTTGAATGTCTGGAGATTAGTAAAATTCATATGAGTGTACCGGTAGATGTAATTAAAATTCTAGAACTTGTTATTGTTGAGCATCCCGAGATCGCATAGTAACTATAGGATTTGCTTGATTAAAGGCATTAGATTAACCCATGTTTAAACATGTAATTGTTATGATGGTTACACCGATCATATAACTATCCCATACCCTTGCCATGCCCTCCATCATTAGTGCATGAATACCTCTAGTACAACCCTTCAGCCTACCTTATTTCACGAATTCCCGTAAATTTCTGGTGGGATTCTAGACTATTATGAAGAGCATTGGTCACCCCATAAACAATCGTTACACCTAAAGAGCCATAGCCTACCATGTAATGTACCCGCATTTGGTACATTATTGTGTTTACCCCAGTTAATTATTGAGGTACACGGTTGCATAAGTCCTTAATCCTTGTAAATACATTTTGAGACGATTGAGATTCATTTAGTATTTATTTAGCAGAAGAATAGGGAAAAAAGTTAAGTCAATACCCGTAAATGTTTTTCAATAATCTTCCATGTTAATTGCTCCCACCTCAATCGGGTCATTAGATAGATTGTACATATCGAACATATAAAAGCTCAAGTTGAGGGTACGCGTTATAACCCCCATTGATGTACTATGTCATCAAAAAAATAGAAAAGACAAAGAAAGAGATTGATTTATGTTTAAAAAGAAGAGAGTTTGTAGACTTCGTCCGAGTCTTGCTAGAATCCAAACCACAGTGTAAATACGAGTAAATAAAAAGCTAACACATCCACTCCAAATTTAACCAAACCACCCAAATGTACCTATCCATTTCAGTATATCCATTATATGATATCTTTACACCTACTACCACCACAACCCTTTAAAAAGAACTCCTTAGAAAGTAATGAAAATGCTGCACAGCGGGTGGAGGTTTTTGATCCTTTAAACCAACCTATGGGTAATTTATATGCTATGATAATTAATGAGTGTTGATTTTCGTTTTCCCCCTTATGTTATAATTTATTATACACCCGAGTGAAAGAGAAAATCCCAAACACATATGTGAGGTGCTAGTATATACTTTTCGTGCTGTTAATTACAAGGTCTAGAAGGTTGTGTTCTAAAATACTTTTAAAGAGTAGGTAAAATGACCCCTCATATGTTTTTGCTAGATATAAAAGCCTATTTTCTTAAGGATAAGCAAATCTCAAGTGTAGGCGTATTTGATGAAGGTGTCATTTTATACACTTTCGGGTCGTTGTAACCTCCTAAATCGTGTGTTTATGCCCAAAATTAGTTCTTAATCGTTCCTTTTTAGGGATTTTACATTTGGAGGGCATTTGGAAGAATTACACATTGATTTGGGCTCATTTGGAGAAGAAACGAACAAGACTACGGACCTACACCAACATCTCTCAAGATAATATTCTCAGCGGCTGGAGACGGCGTCACAGATACAACATGACGCCGTCACAACGAAGACCAAGACGGCGTCAGAGCACACGACCCAACCCATTATCTAGAATATTCTCTTTCATGACGGCGTCAGTGATTTAAAAACGTGACACTAGTACATAACGATTTACCTATAAAATACAATCCCGAATTAGGGTTTTAATGTGTGTAACTTTAGAATAAAAAGAGGGTACAACCCTAGTTTGTTTTATGTAGCTGTTTAGGGACGATTTTAAGCCTAAAAACCCTATTATCAACCTCTAACTCATTTTAATTAAGTAAGGTTTATTAAACATTCCAATATGTCTATGTGTTGTTTGATTCATCTATGTTCTTGCTTTATCTTTAACATGCTTGGCTAAACCTCCTATTGTGTTTATTTATGATTGTATGAAACCTAGAATGTAGATCTTAGTGGTGTTGCTTCTTGTGATGGATGTGCATGTTAGGTCTTAGAAAACTAGCTTTTGTCTGTATCGTTGTTGATATGTCTAGGGAAACATGATTGTGTAGAAAGGATACCATCAGGTAACAGTCTTCATACTACCTTACCCCCTAATATGGTTGATCGACTTTTAATATATTTCACATGCACTCATTAACCCTTAGGGGCCTTGTAATAGTCTTCATACTACTTAACTGTGCGTTTTCTCTAACGGAATACTAAGTAGACGGCGGGTTCGTGTAATTCGTTCATGACTTAGGAAATAATTACACAGATCATCACAAGTGTGACAAGGCAACAACACTAGGAGAAGCAATCTAGGGAGTAATACATGATCAAAATAAACACAATCTTTTATTAAATTGTTATCACTAGTAGTTAGATTATTATTGTATTTAAATAGCTAAAACCAACCACCTCTCCAATTATATGATTTACTTGCTTTCCATAAAATATAAAAACACAAAAATAATCTTCCCTCAACCTTTAGAATTTTGTTAGACCGTGATCAAGCCTTCCCAACCTATTCCTCGAGTGAACGATAACAACCCCCCGAGTCTTGCCTATACTACTACTACAACGATTAATTGCTATGTTAGGGAGTTGTAAAACTTCGTGTATGAAGTCCTAACGACGACCGGCAACACATCTTTAGTTTTTGCCTCTTTCAACGTCTGCGAAGCTTGATGTTGAAAGAGATTTTTACAACACTCACTGATTTATTTATCAGTGAGAAACTCACTATTTATTCAGTGAGTAATTTAAGCTATTTTATTTTTAAATACTTTTCAAGGACAATTGGGTCAAATTTTGACCTAACACTTATTCCGATCAACGTTTAATCATATCAAAGAACCAACTGACATAACCATTTATGAGTTTTACCATATGCGACAATCCATGTAGTCAATTTTCATAGGTTGGGTCAATCCAATATTTATCTTCATAAATACATGTAAATTTGATTAGTCCAACTATTAGATATTAAAAGTCATGAATATCATCAACACTCTCGCATTTGCCTTAATTTGATGTTATTCCCATATCATCAACCGAAAATGGATAATTTTTGTAAAAATAGATATTCATGGATGAAAATATGCAAATATAGAACATAGTTAATTTAAATGAAATATGATCGCAATATCAAGTACATCAATTTCAAGAAATTTTAACTTTCACGTTTTAATTATCAAAATACTAAATGAAAGATCAATTAACAACCAACCATTCAAAGTCCTATCTCTTTAAGTACGACAAACACACATACTGAAAGACATAGGCTTCTTGAATAAGTCAACTAGGCTATGATCTCTTAAAACTTTGATAATACTAATTTCAAAAAATTACAAATAGTAAAGTTCTTGAATAATACGATATACCAATATAAGCATTATAACAATACGTTCGCATAATATGTTTGAAACTAGGAAGTTCAACAACAATTCCTATTTCAGACAATCTTATAAGCAACTTCCTAAGTAGTAATGTATTCTTAATCTTTTAATATATATTACAACTTTGCTCTCCATTGAGCATTTCTAGTTTGATACGCCCATCATTAATGATGAAATTATAGTATGGCTAGAATTAAGTATCGTCTCAATCATGTTAGGAAAGTTAGCATTAGTGTATTAGATTAACACTAATCCATTGTTCAAAATCCGTAAATAAAGTAAAAATCTATAGTCCTTAGAGGCACTTTAGAAATTTTACATAATAATTGTTAGCCTTAGAAATAATCAAAGTCAAATAAGAATGTAACGGTCATCTTTATTAGTGTCAGTCTATGATACCTTTAAAACTAACCTTTTAGTATATATAAATATATATAAGGATAATTCCAAAATTTATCAATGATAAATATTCCGTAAGGCTTTTAAAAAGAGTATTTCAGTTTTAACCTAAGCAAAACCCTCAAAACCTTCCCGGGTCGTGTCTCGACGAGGCGTGAATTTGAAAATCGAGAATCAGTTTGTGGAACAATGCTTGAATAATCACAAGTTGGATTGGGTTTCTATTTCTATAAGTAAAATGCAAAAAACAAGTAAAGGAAAGCCTAAAACGAAAGCAATTAAAGCTAAAATGCGAAAAAACGTTAACGGGATCAAAACCCATTCTTTAAAAAACTAAATTCTACAAATTTAACCCTACGGAAGCAAATTTAATTTTCCTAAGTCCTAAATGATAAAAGAAATTTAAAAAAAAAGAATTATTATGAATTAAAAACTATTTTTATCTAAATTAAATATTAAAAATACTAAACTAATTCGAGTCTAGGTCTTGAACTTGTCTTCAATCTTTGTCTTATTCTTACTTGGGCTTCTTCTGTG
>BQNB010031577.1:0-21277 GCA_026074375.1 Tanacetum coccineum | reverse complement strand
CTTTGGAACGTACCAGGAGCATTACATAAGCCGAAAGGCATACGTCGATAGTCAAATGTTCCATAAGGGCAAGTGAAAGTAGTCTTCTCTTGGTCTTGCGGGTCAATCGGGATTTGAAAATACCCGGATAATCCATCTAAGAAACAATAGTACTCGTTACCAGCTAATCGTTCTAACATTTGGTCCATGAATGGTAACGGGAAATGGTCTTTTCGGGTGGCATCGTTAAGTTTTCTATAGTCAATACATACATGCCACCCGGTAACTAACCTAGTCGGAATTAACTCGTTATCTTCATTAGTCACAACGGTCATTCCACCCTTTTTGGGTACACAATGCACGGGGCTAACCCACGGACTATCCAAGATAGGGTAAATCAATCCGGCATCAAGGAGTTTTACAACTTCCTTTTTGATAACTTCATGAATTTTTGGATTAACCCTTCTCTGATGTTGGACCACCGGTTTAAAGTCATCCTCTATTAAAATTTTGTGAGTGCAGAATTGTCGGTCAATACCCTTAATATCAGAGAGTTTCCAAGCAATTGCTTGCTTGTGAGACTTTAACACCTTTATTAGGCGTTCCTTCTCTTCGTTTTTCAAGTTTTTAGCAATAATGACGGGTAATTTATCGGTACCCTCCAAAAATACATACTCGAAATGAGAAGGTAAGTCCTTGAGTTCAAGCTCCAGAGGTTCATTAACTGAAGATTTTTCATTTTTTAGTTCTACAGCTTTTATCTCTTTCGGAAGGAGAGGGGATGATGGATCATTATTTAAGAATTTCTCAAGGAGACGAATATCTCCCTCCGAATAGAATCGTTCATACTCTGGAAGAGAAACATCAGCATGATTAGTGGTACTGCCACTATTCTTCTCTTTAATATCAAATTTAAAAGTCTCAAGTTCAGAGGGAAATGTTTTGGGTTTTTCCAAGAAAAAGTCACTATCCTCAACAGGGATAGGAAACAAGGAGCAAAATTCTCTTATATCTTCAGAATCAATTCCTAGTGGCACTGAGTCACTTGCAAGATAACCTTTAATTTCCTCTAGAATGAAATCACATCCCTCAAATGGAGTAAGTGAGGGTGAAGATTTAGTGATGATTGGTTCAGAAATTGGAGTGGGATTGCCACTCTTGGAATTGCCATAAAATCCTAACACTTCTTGAGAATACTCCTCACAAGCTACATCAATGACATCGATTCGGTTAATCGATTTAGCATCATTGTAGGAGAATTTTGAAGTGCTACCAACTTTGAATGTTATGGCTTCATCACCCACTTGAAGAGTTAATTCTTCACCGTAAACATCAATCAAAGCTCGCGTCGTCCTCAAAAAGGATCTCCTAAGAATTAAGGGAACTCGAGGATCGACAACATACTCAACGACCATAAAGTCGGCCAAAAAATGGAACTTTCCTACTCTCACAAAGACGTCTTCGGCAATGCCGGTTGGTCTAGTAGTAGACCGGTCCGCAAGCTTAAGAATCATTTGGGTAGGAGTAAGTTCGGGGAGAGAGCTTCTTCCATATGGAGAGATGCATCAAGTTGATGCTTGTACCAAGGTCGGCCAAGGCTAAGCATTCAGCTATCTCTGGAAAATTACACGGAATGAGAAATTTACCGGGGTCTCCTAGTTTTTCGGGCAACTTCTTTAGGATAACCGCCGAACAATTCTCATTCACCGGTGTATTGGCTACTTCAAATAATTTCTCCTTATTGCTAAGAAGATTCTTGAATGTGGAAGCAAATTTAGGCTTGTAGAGTAAAGCATCCGAGAAGCTAAGATTGAAGTTTAAGCTTTGAAAGATTTAAAGAAACTTCATCATTTGATGGTCGTCTCTTTCTCGGAGCTTTTGGTTATTAAGCCTTAAAGGATAAGTTATATTCGGTTTAGGCTTAGGAGCAATAAAGGGTTCATAGTTTGGTGCTTGAGGTTGGACATCCAGAGGCTGGACTTTTTCGGTACTCGGTTGCACTGGATCCTTTGTTACCTCGGGGTCTCTTTTCACCACCTTAGGAGAAGAAGAGAAAGGTGGAGGAATTGGAGGTCCATCGTAAGAAACACCACTTTGGGTGGTGATTGCCTTCAAGTCACCTTTCGGGTTAGTAACGGTATTGCTAGGAAGAGGACCAGAACTCGGAGGTTTATTCATTTGAAAATAACTGCTCAACATATTCCTAAGCTTGTTGTTTTGTTGAAACATCGTGGCCTGAAATTCATTTTTCAACTCCGTTTTCATATTAGCCATTTAATTTCGCATAGCTTGCATGTTTGTTTCATTAATTTTCAAGTAATTTGCGAGTTCATTAGACGTAGCAGCTTGAGTTGGTGGAATCGGAGCTTGGTAAGTCGAATTTCCTGGGTTGTAATTATTTCCCCGGTTTTGATTGTTGTAAACTGGTGAAAAACCGGGTGGTCGAACTTGATGAGCTACACTTAGAGGACGGTGTCCAGCATTTCCCTGGTTATAGTTTACCGCGGCTGCAGAAACATACGCTTGGATATTATCTTGATATCCTGGGAAAGCTTTGCCATTGGTGGCAGGACACTGGTAGTAAGGATGTGGTCCTCCACAAGTAACACAACTCTCTTCAACCACTTTAACATATGCTGGAGTAGGGGTTGTGTTTTTTAAAAGCAAAGCCTTAACGGCGTCGGTGAGTGCAGCAACATCGGGTGAAAGACCGGAGGGAGAGGTGTTCGTACTCACTTTGGCAACAATGGGTTTATTTCGTGAAGTGCGAACTTTCGATTTGTTCTTAATAATTTTCAACGCATCTTGAGTACTTTTTTCCAAAAGATTACCACCGACGGCGGAATTCAAAGAATCTTGATAGGTTAGGTTTAAAGAATTGTAGAAAGTATCAAGTTGATGCAATTCTGTAAAACCGTGATGTGGGCACGCACGAAGGAGATCCTTGAAACGATCCCACGTCTCATGAAACGGTTCATCAAAACGTTGTTGAAAGTTTGAGATTTCATTCCGGAGATTTGTTGTATTTTGAGGGTGGAAAGAATTTGTTAATGAACTTGGAGACAAGATCATCCCAAGTTGTTATAGAGCGAGGAGGTTCTTTCTCGAGCCAAATCCGGGCTGGACCATCGATAGAAAATGGAAAAAGCATAAGCTTAATCGCTGAAGCGGGCACATCTTTGTACTTCATCGTAGAAGTAATCTTGTTGAACCAACGAATATGAGCATGAGGATCTTCTTTCTAAAAACCGAAGTATTGTTTAGAAGTTACAAGATTTAGAAGACTATGTTTGAGCTCTAAATGCCCAGCGGGAATTGGTGGTACAACGATTGCTTCCGCATTTCCCTCGGTGGGTGCACGGAGCAATTCTGCCATAGTACGTGTATCGGCCATCGTAACAACGGGTTTTTCTTCAACAATAGTCGGATCGACTTGTTGTTGGGAACGTTTTTTATTATGACGTCTTCTTGGAGTTGAAGATGGTTCAACAACTAGACCTGAAGAACGACTGCGCATGCACTAAAAACAAATCTTTATTAAAAATTAAACAAAAAAATTCTTTTTGGCAACCGAAAGTCAATTTGCACACGGCAGCTCTTTATAAAAACTTGCAAAGGAGCGAAGGAGCGGGAAAGCGCGAAGCTATTAAAAACCTTCTCCTTTCGGGTCAAAATTCGTTGGATCAACCCTCCTTATACCCCTCTTATAGCTTGTAGTTCCAAATGTGAGCCGATTATAGCAAATGACAACTCGATTTCTTTTGTTGTTTTTTTATTTTTTGGATTTTTAATTACTTGTTAATATATTTTTTTTGTATTTTTTTTATATACGAAAATATTCACAAAAACAAGAATAACTTCCGAGGAAGGATCTTCAAAAAACAATCTTCAAACGATAACGTGAAATTCGTAACACAGCTTCCCCGGCAACGACGTCAAAAAAATTTCGTTGTCAATATATATATATATATATACCACGGCAGCAGGCGCCAAAAATTGGATCGTATCAATATATATATAATAAAATATAATATAGCTATATAAGATGGAATCGGCACGAACACCAACTCCGACAAATAAAAATATCATTTCCGAGGAAGCTACGCCTTCAAATTTGACCCCTACTTAGTCGATTTTCCCCGGGTCATTTTATGTATCCAAGCGGAGGCTTGAAAATTAACTTTGAGTATCCTTTTTATCTGGATTTTTGAATAGGATTAAGACCTAGGATTTGGTTTCCTAATTTCTAAACAAATGAAATTCAAAAACAATAAAAGTACAAGCTAGAAAAACGAAATCAATTAAGAATTAGACACGAAAACAATAACGGAATCTAAAAATGCACCCTAAAAACCTAAAAATATCAAATTTATAACCTCTAGAAAAGCAAATTTTAAATTTTCAAAGTCCTAAATGATAAAAGAAAATTTTAAAAAAAAGAAATTAATATTTTTTTGACTTTTGATTTAATTTATTTATGAATTAAAAAACCAAATTAAATTTTAAATTAAAATATTAAAAATAGTAAACTAATTTAGAAAAATCTAAAAAATTCAAGAAAAGTAAGTTTGAATAATGAGGAATCTAATAAAAAATAAAAACCGAAAAAATGGCTATAATGAATAAGGCTCAAATATTAATATAAGACTTAAAAAGCTTAAATGGCAAACACCCCTTATATCTTAAGAAATGGTCAAACAAAATCATAAAAGAGCCCAAGGGCCAGTGGCAGTAGATGTTTGTGTTAAATGCTTTTGGTGTATTGAAAGGGAGGTCTCAAGTTTCGATTTCGAACCCCTGAGACACCCTTTTTTGGAAAAAAAAAATTATTATTTTTCTTATTTAAAACTTAACTAAGAAAGCTAAAATAAGAACTTTTTTTGTAAAACGACATTTTTAATGAAAAGCACAAATAAGCCTAGAAAATAGCTTAATTACAATGACAAAATCGCAATAATAACTTAAAGTCTTTTATTCTTAAACTAAATTAAGAAGAATAAGCTACTATAAGCTACACCTTAAACTGAATAAGCAACTAAGATCTTAAATCAAACTTAATAAGCAAATCTAAGACCAAATTAAGCATTCCCAATAAGCCATAAGCTCATAATCACAATTAAGCCTTTTTAGACTAAGGGGGTGTTTGGATTTGCGTTTGAATGCTGATTATCTGCTTATTACGTTTCTAAAACGCAAATAATCTAAAATCAGTGTTTGGATGACAAAATTAAAAAGTGCTTTTTTGCGTTTCGAAAGCTCCAAAACGTGGTTTTGGAGAAACAGGGGAGTAGCCACTTTTTCAAAACGTGATTTGTATATTTGTTGTCAAATAACCAAAATACCCTCCAACAACACATTCATCTTCTTCCTAGTAAATAAACTCTCAACTTTTAGCTCCATTCATCTTCTTCCGGCAAACAGTCGCCGACGGGAACAATCCCATACTTATGTTTTTGCGATCAACAAAGAACTTCTTGGTAATAATAAATTAAAAATTGTTGACGAAGAACTTTTGAGTGTTATCATTGTTTGAATGAATTTGAGGATTGATTTGGGGATGACAGAAAGTAAAACACGGAGGTAGTAGGTGACACACTTTATTGGACCAAATATAGACTAATTTTATACTACTACTCTTTTATAAGGTATTAAGGTGAGTTAAAACCAAAAATGGTTTACACTATTTTTGTGGTATATAAAAATGTGCTTCAAGTATATATCCAAGTTTTTTGTGGTATATAAAAATGTTCTTTAACTAGATATCAACATTTTAAGCAAATAAATTGTCATATGTTATTGAAGAAATGATTCAGTTTTAAATAAAAAATTCAACTCATATAAATGTGTCCTTTTTAGTCATTTTACATATGAATTTGATATATAATACAATTTGTCAAACATTTAAAAATTGATTTTCCCTTAGATTTATGAAAGAAAATGTTTAACTAAGTGTGATAAGCATTAATAAGCAAATTCTAACAATAAATAAGCACTAACTTCTAAGCAATCTAAATAAGTTATTTATGGACTTTATGTAAGACAGATTTATGAAAACTCAATTAAAAGACTTTTAAACTGTAACATGAGCATAAAAAACATTCATAAAGATAAGATAAGCAGAAATAAGCAATAACAAGTCAAGGTAAGCAATTAATAAGCAGGACATTAATAAGCTGAAAGATAAAAACTTAAGACTCACCTCTTTATGATATTGTAGAAAGGTACAAGCTCATAGATAAAGGTGCTAGTTAAAACAAAAAAAAAAAAAAACCTTGAAAACAGAGAATGATAAGCATAACATAAAAATAAGCAGTAAGAAAAAGGTTCTAAAAACTAGGAAGCCTTTTCATGTGTTAAAATCATTCCCTATTTATAGGGTGAGGGTCGTGTTTATCCTTGTGAGGTCAAACAAGCCAGCTAATGTCTTCAATTCATTCTAAAATTACCTTCAATCACCATTAAAACATGTCTTGAATGCATTGACTTGCCAATAATATAGACGCGTCCTTTTCTTATCTAATAGTAAAACTCTAAGCTGCCACGTGGCTCTGGCGTGTGTTAGGGATGCGTAGGAGTAAGCTTGAACACGTTGAATGCATTGTCTTTCCAAAAATGTAGACGCGTCCTTTTCTTATCCAATAGTGATACTCAAAGCTGCCACGTGGCTTTGGCGTGTGTTAGGGATGCGTAAGAGTGAGCTTGAACACGTTCGCATCATTGGGGAGGGTTGAATAGCCTTCTTGCATTGGCTTCGTGCCTTTTCAGGCTTAATTTATTATATTTCAAACTGGGGGTTTAAGGGTTAACGGGTGTTAGGTTTAGGGACTAACGGGGAAAGGTTTTAGGACTGAGTCAATGTAAGTCCTTGGTAACTAAAGCCGATGCAAACATTCAAGGGATCTAACAATGTAACATTTTAATAGAAGGTCAACTTTGAGGCATTTTGGAATTAAAATAGCCGGTTTGGGCTTTTTATTATTTAAGGCTTTGTATAGATGGCTTAATGGGTTGACTTGGCCCATTAACTTGGGTTGGGTTGGCCCACTAAGATGCGTACGCCTTTGGCTTCGGTTTTACATGCTCTTTCCAATCTCGTGCTCGGTTTTGTCCGGTTTTTGCCTTGTTTTTGTCCTTTTGTGGATATCCGTTACCTGCACAGTAAATAACACAAAACAAGCATATATTTGGCATTTTATGTCCGTTTTTGGTCATTTAAGCTCGTTTTATTTAGAAAAAGGTATGTGTATTTAAGCACATACCAAATCCCCTCATACTAAAATATTGTTGTGTCCTCACGCAATGAAATAAATCAATGTCTAGAAAACCAAAAATTTCAACCCCCTTAAATTAAATACCTTGAAAAGTAGCAAAGTGTAAAATTAAAAGGGATTAAGAAATTTCTAGCTTTTTAAACACTCCTCGGTTTACCATTTTCTTCTTGCACATATTTTTTCTTATTTTCTATTATGTACAACATGCTTGACTTTCATTATTGATCATAACATTTAGGATCACTGAATAAGAAACATCTCAATCCTAAGGTGCCCTAGAAGGATAAATTCAATCAGTACCTTTGATTTTTTCACTTATTCCCAAACTAAGCTTAAAAACGAAATTATTGTTAATTACAAGTTGGGATGCTAACGCTACTCATATTTGCAATTTGTGTAAAACTTCTCCTCCCGACAGAAATAATATATTAAGGTGTATGTGTGCTCAGTTTGAATTTTGACCATCCAACCCACGTTTTTAGATAGTTATAATCTTTCCAAGTTTCACGTGTCCCACATTAATTATAATGAATTCAAAGGTGAGATTGTCCCATGTCGCAACATTTCTTCTCGGCACATCCCAACCTCGTCGGCTAAGTGATCGGGCTTTTGACACCCCACGGAGAATAATTTGTCGAGACTCTTCAACTTTTGAACCCTTTACTAAAAACTTTCCGTAAAACTTAGTAAGTTTATAACTCAAAGCAAGCTAAATTCCTCAAGAATCAAGCATGTAGTAAGTTATATTCTTTAGAGGGACCTTCTTCTCGGGAACAACCCGACCACATCGGTCAAGAGCCCAGGCTTTTTGACTTAACCCATTCCTACCCCACAGATAATACTGGATCATGAATTAACAAACAGTCTGGTTTACAAAATTTTGTAGTGGCTTAGCAAGTTTAAGTCAAAAGAATGTTTAATAAATAATTAGAAAAAGATCATTTTCCTTTCCTCTATATTTATAAAGCAACTAATACAGCAACATAGTAATTTTATTCACAATCATTTTCAATTTTTATTTCATCTTTTTTTTATCTATATTTTTGCAACATTTATATTTAACACCGTATACAAGGAAAATTCGTTTTTAGAAAATAAAACATATTTTCCGATCAAAAACTCTTATTTTATCATTCATCGATAAAGCTTTTTACTCTAAAAATTTGATCTTAACGGACTTTTAAGAGTGATAAAAACTCTAACTTTCATTTCAAAGAAGAGCACGAATTTATTAGTCAATTAAGAACTACAGGGAGAAAAACCACAAATACACTTTATAGCTTTTTAAAGATTTCCAACTAATCCTTGCTTAGCAATTCCAACTTATATTTAACTCTATCATTTTTTGTTTCTTCGCAAATTTTAAAAATATTTAATAAAAATATCCGCGACATGCTTATCCAAAAAATAAAGGCTTTGCATATTTAAAAGTCATTTATGGAAACTTGCAACTCTGGCCTTTTGAGCTAAATTCGCAATTTAAAATGCTTTCTTGTATAAAAGAACTTAGCAAAAGGCGTATACTTTATAAAGTTAGGGATAAGCCTAGAGCTCAATACGCTCCGGGCAAGTCTAAATCTATTCTTATTCTCCCCCCCCTCATCACCAAACACGAAAGTCTACATTATGTGATATAACAACTATTTTATTTTGCAAATTTTTTTAAATTCTTGGTACAACAGGGATACTGAAAGACTAGACAAATGCAAGAGGGATCAATCGCGTAGATTTTCCCCGCTCATCACTAGAACTATTACATTGTCCTCAAAGTGTAGGGGTTTGCCAACCCCCTTCATAACTAATTCCAACGTATATTCCTAAACAAAGGGAATCTGTACTTTAAATCTAAAGGCCGTTTATTAATTATAGCCAAGATTAATTCGTAAGTCAATAAGATCAAGATAAAAGAAATCCCAAAATAAACATGCAAAGGAATGAAGAGCCGAGTGATGCGTTGAACAAAACCAGCACAAGAAGTCTTCATAATCTGGGAAATCCTTCCAATTATCATAGACAACAAAACACAGATTGAGAGAGTCGACCCCACATGTTACACTTATTAGAAAAGAAATAGACAGAAACACCGGCGTTGCCGCTCCCGATAAGTCGCTTTGTTTTCTTGTTAAACCGAGTCACGAGCTTTGACTCACCCTGAATTTAATTGTCCATGGGGAAGGTTTAGAGATCCGGGACAACCATGGGTAGAATGTCTCCTCCAAAGTAACGTTTGAGTCTATGACCGTTCACCTTGAAGTTTGGTCAGTTGGTTGAAGATAACTCAACGGTACCACAAGGGAAAACTTGGGTGACGGGAAAACTGTGTCCCGTTCCTGCGGGACTTTGAAGCTTTCCAGAGAAAAATCTTTATCGAGATTAAAGAGAAGGACTCGATTCTACCACGTTGAAAAGGCGGTTCCTGATTTTGGTGTCGTGAATCTTCATTTGTTTTTCTCTATGTAGATTAAAGAGTTCTCGTAAGCTTGATCCACTAAGTTCATTAAGTATCATTCATTTGAACTTTCCGTGATCACCCGCGTTCTTAAGACTAAAATTGGCAAGTCCTTAAAAAGGCCCTAATAACTTATTTTAAAGCTTAAGTGAAGTATGAAAAGCCTTTCCCATATAAAATCTTATAAGGAGTACACCCGATGGGTGTCTTAAATGCAGTACGGAAGGCCCATAAAGCATCAACATAACTTATCAAGAACCATGAAGCAACAGGATTTCACCTACGGTTCTATCTAAGATCGTTTGCATTCAAACCACGATTGAAACCTCACCTAGTCCCACGTGCTCGTTTGTGGAAGCGTACGCGGTAGCAGCTCGATAGTAACCTACCCCAATATAAATCATGACCATTGTGAATTGGTCAAAAATGCAAAAACGAGTACCAGTCCGCATCACATAATAATAGCACAGGATTTGCCAAGATTGGGCGGAAGAGAGATTTTAAGAACTTGCAAACAACTCGGGCATCATTAGTGGGGAGCGCTTTCGCTTCCACCCATTTTGACAAGTAGTCAACGGCCACGAGAATGTAAATTGTTTTATCCCTCTATAAAAGACGGGAACGGACCCATAAAGTCGATGCCCCATATGTCAAAGATCTAGCAAACTTGAATTGCATTTTAAGGCATCTCATCATGTTGCGAGATTTTGCCTTGACGTTGACAAGCGTCACACCGTATGACCAAGTCATGGGCATCTCGATAAATCATTGGCCATAGAACTGGGAATCAGACTTTTTTTACTGTGTAGTTGCACCAATGATGTCCCCGCGGTCGATCCATTGTGGCAGGCCAGAGGATAACAACAATCTTCTTGGCCTAATACACTACCGTTCGAAATCACATGATCCGCACAAATCCTTAAACATGTAGGGGTCATCCCAAAATAAGTTTAACACACCTTAAAGAATTTCCTGTTTTGTTGGGTAACAAGTGGGGGGGGGGTAACATCCTCCTTTTACAATAAAGTTCCCCGCATGGTAATTTGCAATGTCGGAAAACCATGGGGTGTTGGAATCACCACGAAAAGTTACAATCCCAAGTGTCTCGAGAGGAAATGTTTTGGTAATTTTCCTTTTCTCGGGATCACATTGAGGGTTCTTCTATCTAGACAAAGTGGTTGTGCCGCTAGATTCTCCGCTAAATCCTTTTTACAGCCGGAATTTCGGCGCATCAAATATGAGATAAGAATCCAACGGAGCAATCCTCGGTTTGGCCTCTTGCTTAGCGATCAGATACTTAGAGCCAGTGTCTATATAACACAATGGTCTTCGACCAGAACTAATAAGGTCATGAGAATTTCTCAAAAGCGTACACTACCGGCTAATAATTCATTTTTATCCGTAGTAGTTGATAAATGAGTTTAGAGGCTTCGTCAAGTCTTGCTCGCATAGTGTATTTGGTTGAAATTTGTGTACTTTCGTTGCCCCATGGACATCCCCAAACCGCAAAGTCACTGGCATCACACATAATTACTCAAAGGGCAAGACGGAAAAAATAAACGTGGTGTAACTAATATTGGAGCTAGCGGTTAGTTTCTTCTTTAAGGTCTCAAATGCCTCTCGACATCGTTCAAGAAAATGAATGGAGTCCTCTTTTTACAAGAAGATGTGTCATCGGCCGAAGCGATTTTAATAGAATCTTGAATATAATCGACGATAAAGACCCGTTGTGACCTAGAAAACTAACGAATTCCTTTGACAGACGTGGAGGAGGTATTTTGCAATAACATCCTACTTTGCCCTATCTACCGTCAATCCGTAGAGTTTTGAAGATGCTTGTGGCCGAGGACGAATGCCCACGTTGCACGCATGAAGTGCCACTTCTCCTAATTTAGAACAATATTGTTGTCCTCGGGCACCGGTGGAGCTTTTTGACTAAATGGGAGAGGCAAGATGAGAAGGAATCTCTGAATACCCGAGAAATTTATTCAAGAAGACATTCTAAGTTTCCTCCTCGATCTATAACATGCAATGCCTACATGCACCTTTGGAACGTGCCGGAGCATTACAAAACCATTAAAAAAAAATTTAGAAACAAAAAAAAAACAAATAAAAGACTAAAAAAGAAAGGCAACCTCGATTAGGCAAACGTTCCATAAGAGGCTAAGGAAAGTAGTCTTATCATGGTCGTTGCATGGTCAAAGAGGGATTTGTAAAATACCCTAGAATCCATCTGAGTAACAATAGAACTCATTCCCAGCTGAATCGTTCAACATTTGATCCAAGACATGGTAACTGGGAAATGGTCTTTCAGGGGCTAGCAAGTTTCCTATGAGTCGATTACAAACACAACTCCAACCAGTCACGTAGCCTATTGGAATTAAAATCGTCATCAACATTTGTCACAAACGTCATAATTCCACCTTTTTGGGTACATAATTCACAGTTGGCAAACCCACGGCTATCTGAGATAAGGGTATATCAATCCGGCATCAAGGAGTTTTAAAACTTCCTTTATTTCTACATCATGAGAATTGTTGGATTAACCCTTCTCTTATGTTTGGACCCACGCCGATTTGAAAGTCATCCTCCATAAAGATGTTTGTGAGTGTAAAATGTGGGTCAAGTACCCTTAAGTTGGAAGTTTTTTCCAAGCATTGCTTGCTTGTGTACTTTAAAACCTGTTATGAGCGTTCCTTTCTCTTACATCTTTTAAGTTTTTTAGCAATAATGACGGGTAATTTGTTGGTACCCTCCAAAAATGCATACTCGAGATTAGAAGGTAAGTCCTTGAGTTCAAGCTCCGAAGTTCATCAAACTGAAGATTTTTTCATTTTTTTATGTTCTACGCCTTAATCTCGTATCGGGAAGGAGAGTGGATGATGGGTCATTATTTAAGAATTTTCTTAAGGGGATGAAATATCTCCCACCTCCAATAAATCGTCCTACTCTGAAGCGAAACATCACGAGCATGGATCCGTGTTAAACTATGCCAAACTATTCTTCTCTTTAATATACAAATCTAAAAGTCCAAGTTCAAGGGAAATGTTTCTTGGTTTTGTTCAAGAGAAAGTCAATAATCCATCAATGGGGATAGGAAACAGGGAGAAAAATACGCATTATATCTTCATAATCAATTCCCTCCCGTGGACACTGAGTCACATGCAAAAACCTTCCAATTTCCCCTAGAATGAAATCACCTCCTCAAAGGAGTAAGGAGGGTGAAGATTTAGAGCGATGATTGGTTTAGAAATTAGAAGTGGATTGCCACTCTCGTAAATTGCCAGAAAGAATTCCTAACACATCTTGATAGAATCTCCTCACCAAGCTACATTCGATACATCGATTTATCAGTTAATTCGATCAAGCATCATTGTAGGCGAATTTTGAATGTTACCAAACCTTTGAAATGTTATGGCTTCAATGTGGGCTTCATCACATACTCGGTGTTTAGAGAGAGGTTATAATCTTCACCATTAAACATCATCAAAGCTCGTGCCGTACCTTAAAAAGGGTCTCTTCGAGAATAAGGTAACTCGACAGGATCGACAACAAAATCAAAAAACTGACTACAAAGGACTGAGGCGCAGAAAAATGAAACTTCATACACGTCAAAAACAAAGACATCTTCCGTGCAATTTGCCGGTGTGGTCTAGTAGTTAGACCGATAGTAAGTGGATTTTTCCGCAAGCTCAAGAATCAATTTTGGGTAATGGAGTAGTTCGTGGATAGGAAGCTTCTTCCCATATGGGAGAGATGCCAAGTTGATGCTTGCACCAAGGATCGGCGGGGTAGGGACCAAGCTAAGCATTCAGCTATCTCTAGAAAATTACACGGAAAGGAGAAATTAACAACCATATGGTCACCAGATTAAATTTTTTTTTTTTACTTCGGGCAAAACATCATTAGGATACCCGTGAAACAATTCTCATTCTAACAAACCAAGTAGCTATCACTCGGTGTATTGGCTACTCACATAATTTGCCCTCCTTATTGCTAAGAAGATTGTTGAATGTGGAAGCGAATTTGGGATGTAATGAGAAAAGCAATTCCGAGAAGGCAACTTTGAAGTAAAAGCTCGAAAGATTTTGAAGAAACTACATCATTTTGAGGGTGTACTAGCTCTTTCCTCAAGTATTATTGGATATTAGAGCCTCTCGATGGAAAAGGTAATATTTGTTTTTTTGACTTTAGGAGCATTAACAGTGACAAAAAGGTTTGGAATGCTTGATGTTGGACAAAACCAGAAGGTTGGATGGACTTTCGAACTTATATAGCAAAGAACATAAAAAACCGTATGCCTTTTTTACATAGATCCCTCGCGGGCTCGTCTTTTTCACGTTTACTCATTTTGTTTTTTTTTGCCCTATCTTTCCTCTTTTTCCACCAACCATTAGGGAAGAAGAAGAAAAAAGGGTTGAGGAAATTGGGAGGTCCATTCGTGGAGTAAAGAAAACAGGACCACATCGGGAGGGTTATTAACTTGTTCAAGGACAATAACGCCTTTCAGGTTAGTATTCTACGCTCAAACGTAATTTACTAGGTCACTTAACTAGGAAGAGGACCACTGCGGCCCAAACTCGGTGTGAGGTTTGGTGTTTCATAGGATTGAGAACAAATAATTACCGTACTGCACCTGCAAAAATGTTCAGACACCTCATTCTCAAGTTTAAAGATGGCTGCAGAAGCAGACATCTGTGGTAAGAGTAACGATCGAGGTAATGGGCCGTGAAATTTGCTTATTTTTTTTCCAATTTCAATCCCAAACTCAAGAACTCAGCTTTCAATCATTATTCTAAAATTTTGTTTTCGCCATATTAGCTAGCAATGACTGATTGTTTTCATTAACTCTTTCATGATATTTAGCTGAGTCATTAGGACGGTAGCAGCTGGTTAGTGTAAATCAGAGCTCGGTAAGATGCTAACGTTGCCTGTGTAATTATTCTCCGTCAGAGTAGTGATTAGATTTTGAACTGGTTGGAAAAACCGGGTGGTCGATGACATGTTGAGCTACAACATGGAGGACGTGTTCCGTGTTTTTCCCTGGTTAAATTTTACTTGCTGCTGCAAAACATACCATTGGAATTAACATGAATATCCTGGGAAAGCGTTTGCCATTTGTGGCAGGACACTAGTTAGTTAAGGATGTGATCCTACCCACAAGTTAACACACTCTCTCAACCGGCTTTAACAAAAAGCAGGAGGATTGGATGTGTTTTTTAGAAGAAAAGCCTTAACGACATCGGTGAGTGCAGCAACATCGGGTGAAAGACCGGAGGTAGAGGTGTTCATACTCACTTTGGCAACAACGGGTTTATTTCGTGAAGTGCGAACTTTCAACTTGTTCTCAATAATTTTCAACGCATCTTGAGTACTTTTTTCCAAAAGATTACCACCGGCGGCGGAATTCAAAGAATCTTGATCGGTTGGGTTTAAATAGTTTTAGAAAGTATCAAGTTGATGTAATTTCATAAAAATGTGATGTGGGCACGCACGAAGGAGATCCTTGAAACGGTCCCACGTCTCATGAAACGGTTCATCAAAACGTTGTTGAAAGTTTGAGATTTCATTTCGGAGATTTGTTGTTTTTGAGGGTGGAAAGAATTTGTTAATGAACTTGGAGACAAGATCATCCCAAGTTGTTATAGAGCGAGGAGGTTCTTTCTCGAGCCAAATCCGGGCTGGCCCATCGATAGAAAATGGAAAAAGCATAAGCTTAATCGCTGAATCGGGCACATCTTTGTACTTCATCGTAGAAGTAATCTTGTTGAACAAATGAATATGAGCATGAGGATCTTCTTTCTTAAAACTGAAGTATTGTTTAGAAGTTACAAGATTTAGAAGACTATGTTTTAGCTCGAAATGCTCAGCGGGAATTGGTGGTACAACGATTGCTTCCGCATTTCCCTCGGTGGGTGCACGGAGCAATTCTGCATAGTACGTTTATCGGCCATCGTAACTACGGGTTTTTCTCTAACAATAGTCAGATCGACTTTTGTTGGAACGGTTTTTGATATGTAAAATTGGGATCTTTTTGGAGTTGATGACGGTTCAACAACTGGACCTGAAGAACGAGTGCGCATGCACTAAAAACAAATTTTATTAAAAATTAAACACAAAAATTCTTTTTGGCAACCGGAAGTCCACAGGTGCCCTGTAGTCTCTCTAGAAAAACAACACAAAGAACAGAGGAATCGGGTAACGCAAAGCATTTATAAAAAACCTTCACCGTTTCTGGGGTCGAAGTTCGTAGGATACAACACCCCCCTCCTATAAACCTCGTCTTTATTAGTTTGGAATCCAAGTAGGTGAGAAGGGTCCGATCTACAATTTGACAAACTCAATTTTTTTGTTATTTTTATATTTTATGGATATTTTGATTTCTAATTATTACTAATTTTGTATGTTTTTTTTTTTTGTTTAATAGAAAATAATCCACAAATAACAAGAATAACTTCCGAGAGGATCTCCTTCAAAAAACAAACTTCAAACCGATAACTTAGAATTCGTAACACCCCTCCCCAGCTAAGCGGTCGCAAAAAAGTGATGACGATAGATCAATCATCTATATAAAAATATTATATATAATATATATATAAATAAAATGGTCCAATACGGGAGCAAGACAAAAAAACTCTAGGCGCGGACTAATCTAAGTTGGGGGGAGGGAGGGTGGGGAGGAGGGAGAGTTGGTATAATTTCCCGAAGGAAGCTTCGAACTTCAAAAAAAGGTTGACTCCTTCTTAAGTCGTTACCCCGCCCCGCAGTAGTAGGGAGTGTCGTAAGTGATCCAACGAGGCGATGAAAAGCAGCTTCACGTTATCGTATGTTTGAATCGAGATTTTGAAAAGGTTAAGACTGTTATGGAGGGATAATAGTTTCTTCTAACTTATCCTTTCATTCAAACAAAATCCATCCTTCCCTCTATTATTCCTTCTATAATTTCAAATTCTCTCAATTTTCCTTCTCCTTTTTCTTTTCTCTTCTTTCTATTTCCTTCTACTACAAATGAAATGCAAAACAACAATAAAAGGCAAGCTAGAAACAAAGCAATTCAAAATTAGCACCCAACAACCAATCAGAACTAACGAAAATAATTGAGGAGGGTGTGGTTTACAATTTTAGGTGTGATATAGGGGGGTTGAGTTTGTGTATCTAAAAATGTGAATCCACTCCAACCAAACACCACCCCCTACACGCCACCCCTCAAAGAAAAAACACAAACCACCAAATCCGCCCCTCAACGCACCCAAAAAACACCACCATCAATAGACAAATGGTAACCCAACACACCTCCCCCCCCCCACCCCCCCAAACAAAAACACCCGACCGAACCAGCTAAAAGATAACTTTTAATAAACAAGAATAAAAATTATTTACAATACTTTTCCCAACAACATCCAACCGCCCCCAAACCCACACCCAACCCACAACCACCACTACCCACAATTCAGCCACCACAACCCCCAACAGGACCCGACTTTACAGACACCAGAGGCAACAACAAACAACACCACCCTCCCCCCAGGCATACTCCACACACCCAACCCCACCCCACCACACACTCAAGCAAGCGCAACCCAGTCCCACCCCCCCAACTTAAGACAACCCAGCATGTCCAACCCAAATCGAAAAAGACCACGGGCGAGTGCAGTAGATGTGGTCGTGATCAAAGCTAGGTGTGTAATAACAGGGCGGTCTTAGGTACGACCCAATGAGACACCCATTTTGGAAAAAAAATTTATTAATTATCTTTTTAAACGTAACTAAATAAGTCTAAAGAATAAAGACTTTTTTTTTAAAGACACTTTTTATGAAAGGAGCAACAAATAAGCTAGAAAATAGCTTAGAATTATAAACATGCCAGAATCACTTAAAAACAAAAAGAGGCTTTTTAGAAATTCTTAAAACCAAATAGAGAATAAGCAACTATAAGCCTACGACCATAAACTGAATAACATACAAGCGAAGATCTTACAAAAAATCACAACTTAAATAACCACGCCGCCACAACACCTGCCCTCCCAACCACCCGCCAACCCCTACCGCCCTCCTCTCCACCACCCCCTAACGCCTAATACCCTAAGGGGGAGTAAAGTAAATGCGAATGAAATGCTGAATAAAAGCTTATTCGAATTCCTCAAACGCCAAAATCAACAAACAACCTATAAATTCAGCCCCCCACCCCCATAACAAAAAATAGTTGGATAACGAAAGCTTCCACACCGAGGTAAATAGGATACACAGGGTAGTCGCCCCTTATAACACAAACTTGATATTTAAATAAGCTGTCAAATAACCAAAATACCCTCCAACAACACATTCATCTTCTTCCTAGTAAATAACACTCTCAACTTTTAGCTCCATTCATCTTCTTCCGGCAAACAGTCGCCGACGGGAACAATCCCATACTTATGTTTTTGCTATCAACAAAGAACTTCTTGGTAATAATAAATTAAAAATTGTTGACGAAGAACTTTTGAGTGTTATCATTGTTTGAATGAATTTGAGGATTGATTTGAGGATGGCAGAAAGTAAAACATGGAGGTAGTAGGTGACACACTTTATTGGACCAAATATAGACTAATTTTATACTACTACTCTTTTATAAGGTATTAAGGTGAGTTAAAACCAAAAATGGTTTACACTATTTTTGTGTTAAATAAAAATGTGCTTCAAGTATATATCCAAGTTTTTTTGTGGTATATAAAAATGTTCTTTAACTAGATATCAACATTTTAAGCAAATAAATTGTCATCTGTTATTGAAGAAATGGTTCAGTTTTAAATAAAAAATTCAACTCATATAAATGTGTCCTATTTATCATTTAACATATGAATTTGTGATCTATAATTATAATTTGATCCAAACATTAGATAAGTGATTATCTGATTATTGCGATATCAAACATCATAATCATATCCAAATACTATATTTCAAAACCACGTTTTTTAACAACTGATTATCTGATTATCCATTTCAAAACGCATAATCTATTTTCAATAAGCAATCCCAAACACCCCCTAAACTGAGGTCAAACAGCCTAAGGGGGACTTTTTAAAGCTTATTTTTAAGCCACTAACCCAATAAGCCAATGGGTAAAAACTCAAAACAGATGAAGCTATACATTAAATGCTTTTAGAATAATGCAAAAAATAAAGCAATACTGATTACTAAATAAAGGCCTTATAAAATTTTCAAAAGAAAAAAAGGGTGTTAAGCAGCTTTATGTTTTAGTTTTTTTAGAGATATTGAAAAGAAAAATTGGGCAAACTTTCAACCCTATATTGAAAAAAGCTAACTAAGAAGCTCTAAATTCTATTCCCAAAATATAAGCTACAACAATCAGTTAGGGACCAATAAGCAACTAGTGCTTAAAAATCAAACCTAAAACATCTTTTTTATTATCTAAACCTAAAATTAAGATTGAAAAGTGGACTTTAAAATGTTTAGAATTGAAAACTAGAACTTAGACAGATTAGGGCCAAAACACAATGACAAATGCAAAACTTAATCAACTCAAAACAGATGCTTAGAAAGGCTAAAATGAAGCTAAAGCAAGGCACCTAAACATTAATTAAGAAAAGGTTCAAAAGAAGCAGTTTGGCAAAAGCATAAGACCTCAGATTATAGAATTCATTAGTTAAAACCCTAAAACTGAAATGTAGCTTATAAAAACTTATGAAAACTAAACCTAAGACCTAATATGAGCTTATTAAAGTTGGCTAAAAAGCTAGAATAAGGTCAAACAGCTTTAACCTTGGTTAAAGCTGTTGTCCCAAACACCCCTTTAAAATACCAAATTCCATTTTAAGCTTAATTAAAACTGATTTTCCCTTAGATTTATGAAAGAAAATGTTTAACTAAGTGTGATAAGCATTAATAAGCAAATTCTAACAATAAATAAGCACTAGCTTCTAAGCAATCTAAAAACACTTATATTAGGGACTTGTAAAGTAGACCCAATTTTATGAAAACTCAATTAAAAGACTTTTAAACTGTAACATGAGCATAAAAAACATTCATAAAGATAAGATAAGCATAAATAAGCAATAACAAGTCAAAGTAAGCAATTAAAAAGCAGGACATTAATAAGCTGAAAGATAAAAATTGAGAATTCACTTCTTTATGAATAATTGTTGAAAGTACAATGCTGAAACATAAAGGTGCTTGTAACACAACTTGAAAACAGAGAATTATAAGCAGAAAAGTAAAAATAAGCTGGAAGAAAAAGTTCTAAAAACTAGATGCCTTTTCACTACGTGAATCATCCCTATTTAAATGTGAGGGTTCCGTGTTTATTCCTTGTGTGCGACAAAACCAGCCAGCTAATGTCTTCAATTCATTCCAAAATTACCTTCAATCACCATTAAAACGTGTCTTGAATGCATTGTCTTGCCAAAAATGTAGACGCGTCCTTTTCTTATCTAATAGTGAAACTCTAAGCTGCCACGTGGCTCTGGCGTGTGTCAAGGATGCGAAGTATGAGTTGAACACGTATGCATCGATTGGGGAGGGTGAATTGCATTGCTTGGCCTTCTCGCCTTTTTCAAGGTTAATTAATATTTAATTTCAAACTGGGGTATAAGGTTAACGGTTTTAAGTTTAGGGAACTAACATGGTAAAGGTTTAGGGGACTGTCAGTGTTAGTTCCTTGAGACCTAACGATGTCAAACATTCAGGGCCTTAACGATGTAACAGTTTTAATAGGTGTACGGTTTAGGCTTTTGGTTTTTAAAAATTGGGCCGGTTTGGGCTTTTTATTATTTAAGGCTTTGTATAGATGGCTTAATGGGTTGACTTAGCCCATTAACTTGGGTTGGGTTGGCCCACTAAGATGCGTACGCCTTTGGCTTTGGTTTTACATCTCTTTTTTTATGTTTAATGATTCCAAATCTCGTGCTCTGTTTTATTGTTCCCAGTTTTGGCCTTAATTTTGTCCGCTTTAGGTGGATATCCGTTACTTACACAGTAAATAACACAAAACAAGCATATATTTGGCATTTTATGTTTGTTTTTGGTCATTTAAGCTTGTTTTATTTAGAAAAAGGTATGTGTATCTAAGCACATACCAATAAGTCTTCTACCAAGAAATTGACAACCTCCTGTTGTGGATTTCCTATCAAGATTTGCTCCAGCATAATCACTATCAAAATAGGCTTCCAAGTCAAATGATGACACTCTAGGATACCAAAGGCCCGGTTTGGGTTTGCCTTTAAGGTACCTAAAGATCCTCTTCACAGCATGAAGATGTGAGGTTTTTGGAGTAACCTGAAACCTAGAACAAGTACAGACTGCATACATAATATCAGTCCTAGAAGTAGTCAAGTACATTAAAGAGCCAATCATGGATCTATAAAGATGTACATCCACATCAGCAGCTTCTTCATCTTTGATCAAGGGCTTTTGGGTCTTAATTGGAGTGCTGGCATTCTTCACACTATCAAAATCAAACTTCTTTAGGATCTCTGCAACATACTTATCATGACTTATGAAAATACCATCTTCTTTTTGCTGGACCTGTAATCTAAGAAAGAAGGTTAGCTCTCCCATAGAACTCATCTGGAATCTGCTCTTC
>BQNB010031576.1:35578-53865 GCA_026074375.1 Tanacetum coccineum | reverse complement strand
AGAGTTCTTCTATTTATAGGCTTGAGAGAAGCTTCTAGGTCTTCTTCATACCCCCCTCTTGGATTTGATCTCTGCCCTTGAATCCTTTCAATTATTGGATCCCTTCTCTAAGCCGTTAGATTAATAAGTGAGCACATGGATTGCCAGCGTGGAAATCCTTGTGTGTTAGAGGCCTTGTGCTTCTTTTGGCTCGTTTTTAGTGTAAATTTCCATTAAGGATGTGTTTGTTTTTAGCCCGCGTGGCATTCTCTTGGCAGAGCTTGACCAATCATAAGCTTTGGTGATGTTTCTTTTGCTGAGATGGTACTTGGTACTTAGCATCTTTGACTTGTCACTTTGGATTGGGTTAATTTCATTTAAATTGAGTTAATTACAAGGATGGTGAATTAGGGAAGACGGGTAAACAATAAAATTGTTTTTCCCGCCCCCCTTTTCTATTTGATTCGTTTGACCTGGGCTTTAAAAGGACTAACGGTGTTATTAATTTTGGACTTTAGGTGCAAAATGATTTAACATTAAGGGCTCTTTTGGGATTTTGAGGGTTTTTGTCATTTTGTGGTTGACCAAAGGTTGACCTTGTTAACCATTTGCTAGAAACTCTCAGCTCTTGTGCACTCTATCCGTTTCCATGTTCGTGTTTGTCCGGTTTTGACCATTTTCTTGTGATTTTTGCAATATCCGTACCTACACATCACAAATGACAAAACAAGCAATATACAAGCATAATTTGCACAATTTAATCATTTAAGGGTCATTTTCGATATAAAAAGGATATGTGATTTCTCACATATCAACAGGCAACACAGGTTTATTATTTTCCAAAAGTTTTGAAGGTAAACCTCTTACAAGATTTCCCTTAACCAGTTTATTCATAGTTTTGAAATTTATGTGTCCAAGTCTCCTATGCCAAAGTTTAGATTCATCAGATGTGGCTTTTGCAAAGAGACAAGTTAGACCTCCTTTAGGAACAACATTCTTTAAATCAACACTATACATATTGTTCTTTCTATGAACTTTAAGTAAAACATGACTTTCATCAGTTAACTTAAAATTTGGAGATAAAACAATACTTTCAGTGTCATTAAAGAGAACACTATTCTTTTTATCACACATTTGTGAGACATTAAAGAGGTTAAACTTTAACTCTCTTACAAAATACACATTCTCAAAATCTAAATTACCAGTTTTGATTGTACCTCTGCCTATGATTTTCCCTCCTTTGGGGTTACCTCCAAAGGAAACATATCCTCCATCAATTTCTTCAAAGTTTGTAAGATAGGACATGTTCTCTATCATGTGCCTTGAGCATCCACTATCAATCACTCCTTGATCCTGTAAGTCTATTTGTGGATTACCCTACACATTAGATAAGAAAATCACCTTCTTTTGGTGACCCAAACCATTATTGACTTGGATCTGCCTTGTGCATCAACATAATCAAACTTTTTCAAGGTGATTGATGCACTGTTGTGTTTAGAAACATGGTCTAAAACTTTAGTCTTTGGTTTCCAAACCTAACAAGCTGACGTCTTAACAGCATTAACATTATTTCCCTTAACAACATTAACTACTGCTTTTAGCCTCGCAGCATTAACTACTGCTTTTGGCTTAACATTATTAACATTGTTATCCTTAACAATATTTACCCTCTGATTAAAATAACTATTTTTAAATGTTGTATTCTTGTGAATGGGCCTCTTAACAGTTGAATGTGATGATTTAGAAAGATTTGTCATTGGTGTAGCAGCATTCACTATTATTTTTGAGTAAGAAGCATTAACTTGTCTAGCAGTATTAACTAATACTAAGCCAAACTTTATTAGTACTGCTCTTGGAACCATGTTATTTTTAGGGTAGGGTGAGTCTTTTTGGCAAAATTCTTATGATTCACCCTTTTAGCATTATTCCAAACAGGTTTTATCACCCTTTAATAATTACAATCAACCTACAATTGATCAAAACTTCCACACACATAACAAGCTTTGTTAAACATCTCAAAGTTACTTCCTAATCTTTGAGACATCATATTATTCTAGTTTCTTTGATTGCCTCTAGGAGTATGAGTGTTTTGCCTAAGTTGTTCAACCTGTTTAGCAGTTAGGACTATGTGTGTTCTGCTTATTTTGATTACCTTGTTTAACAGTTGTTTTCCTAGGATATTTTACTTGCTCTTTAGATTTAACAAACTTTATTTTAGCAAAACTAGGTTTAACTGTTTTCTTTTGAATCTTAGCCTGAGGCACATCTTCTTCCTCACTATCAGTCACCCAATCCTCAATAGCTGGAGCACCATTATTCTTCCTAACTGCCTTAGGCTTGTCTACAATATCCTTAGCTTCACTAGTCTTAACTACATGCTTCTTAACTGTAGGCTCACTAACTATAGGCTCATTTACAAACTCCTCTAGACCAGAGAATGACAAATTAGGTTTTGGAGGCATAAAGTTTCCTGTATAGGGAGGTGGAACAGCATTATACCCTAAACTTGTTTTGCACTTATCAACTATCTGACAGTCTATTAGTTTGCTTAAGCTTTTAGATAAATTCTTAAGTTTTTCTACTGTTAGCTAAATTTCAACTTTTTGTTTTTGAGCCAGTTCCAACTTTCTCCTAACCTATATAACGGCTGCTTCTTTTAAATAAATCTCACATTTTAAGAGCTTGATATCTTCTTCATAAACAGACTTATTTTTCTTATAAACTAGAAGTCTTGCTTCTACAGACTCTAAACCTGTTTTATAAGTAATAGCATTTATCTTAGATGTCCTTAAGTCTTTTAACAGTTGTTCATTTTGTTAATGCTGACTGATAAGCTTTTGAAGCCTATCAAAGGTTTAATCTAATACCTCTTAGCTAGAACGCAGTAAAAAATTTTATAACTGCTGCTTTAGAAGATTCCTCTAAGTCTTTTTAGTAGCAGCATTCCCTCCAAACCTTTTCTCAACAGCCTGCAGCAATGACTTGGCATCTTTGATGGAGTTAAACTTCAATTGATGTTCATTAGGGATGCCCATCAATAAAGTGCTTCTTGCCTTTAACTCTAACCTCCTTTGTGCCTTTTCTTTAGTAGTTGAAGGAGCAATTGTAGCCTACACCTCAATCCTTTTTGTTACTGAAGGCATCTATTACCATTTTCTATGACTTCCCATAGAGAATAATCAATCATCTGAATGTAATGTTCCATCCTCATCCTCCAAAGCTCATACTCACCTGGTTTGAGCATAGGCACTTTTGATGCGGGCCACCATAATGTACTGAGTCTTGATCCATGTCTTCTTAGCAAAGTTTCTCAAAGCAACAAGCTCTAATACCACTTGTTGATTCCACTTCAATGGATCTTTTTGTGTAAGGTTTAGTTATGCAAGATAAATCCTACACAACTATAGTAGAAACTTTGTTTGATAATACTAAAGATTATGCGGAATCTAATCTTTAATATAAGAAGAATTCTTCAATGAAATAGAAACACAAAACAATATAATTCAACAACAAAAGCTTCAATATTATTATTACAAATAATATGAATACTCTCCTAGTATTAGGGTTACAAAACCTTGAAGCTATGAACAACTCTATGAATGACTCATTTTTTGTACTTGATACAGATATAATTTAATACAAAACTCTATGCCCTAGGACCTCCTTTTATACACCAAGAAGTCCTAGTCGATTTTCAATATATTCTTAAAACTTAAAATATTCTCAAAGATCTATTCTATAAACAACAATTCTTATCTCATAAGTAATCTTGATCTTTAATCAATCATTATCCTTTCTCTGATAAGTCTTTGATCTTTTCTCTGTCAGCATAAACTCTTTTAGCAGTTGTAATCTTTCAGCAGTAGTAACTTTTATACCAGCAACATTAACTTTCAACACCAACAGTAGTAACTTTTATACAAGCAGCATTAACTTAGCAGCAGTATATAACACCCTGTGTTTTCAAGTCATTGACGACGTCGATAAATCCGCAATGTACCTTTTGTATTGTACGCATTTGCTTTAAATCATAAATGTTAAGCTAAATCGCGTAAGCTAAAAATTAGCGTTCAATGTAAACGGGCATCAAGCAATTAAATGTTTACATCAAGCAAGAGTTAAGTAATTATTTTGAGAATAATTATTAACTTTGTTCATTTTATTTTTATCGGATACGTAAAGTGTATACGTTTCGCGATAAATTGCGTTTAGGCACTCCCGGAACCACCAAAACTTTTCTACGCTTCAACAAATACCCACATTTATACCCAATACATAAAAGTTACAAAAATATATCATGTATATCATATATATGCCGAATTCTTGGCAAATGATACAAGAAATAAGAAAATTTCCAACTTTGGTCAAATGTACATCTCTTTCATTAATACCTAGCCCATGCCTTCTCATTAAACTACACCATGCCTTGTCTCTTTGACTTAGACCAAGACCAAGACCATCCCTAGGACCATACCATGTTCCCTTGACTAGTCTTGCACCTTATATACATGTATCTAGTGGTGAGAGATCACATACATGCTTAACACTTGGTAAAAATCACAAAATCTCTTCCTTTGTTCTCTTGGCAACCTACGGCATCAAACACCCCTTTGTTACAATCCATACAAAATTTTATTCAACCTATACCCTTCTATACACATCCATTATAAGACATTCTAAGGTATTTCCAAGCATTGGCTACCCTTTTACAAGTAATAATCAAGAAAAGGAAGCTAGGGATTTTATTGAAGAAAACAAGGGTTTTCTTGGTGCAAGTTTGGATTTTAAGGCTAAACACGGGTTTAGTATTTGTTTATCATCATCTTCATACCATAAGGTCTACTTAAACTCTTTATATTCTTGTAGAAGAAACTTTCTTTGATCTGCATATGTTATTTCTATTTAGTTGTAATCACATTTAGGATTTTATCATAAAATGGAGTTGAAATTGAAATCGATCACATGGATTACTATTAATTTAATGTTTTGTGTTTATTACATATATCATGATAAAAATGATGATAAAATATTGTATCATGTTGTTTTGGTGTAAACATGATTATGTTAATTAGGGTTTTTATGATCTATTAATATGTTTTAAGTTAAAGAAATATATATGACAAGTTAATATTGATTATAACTTATCACATGTTTTATGTTATTAATAGTAAGTGATAAATGGATACCTAAGTATTTTACAATCTTAATTAAGCTTAAAAAGTCTAAAGTGGTAAAACATAAAAACTAGGTCAAAATGGACTTATGAATGTTAGTTGAACATTCTGTCCCAAAGTGTCTTAAAAATATACTTATTTTATATTTTTATAAGATAATACATTTCACGACGATTCCGAAAAAGTAAGAAACTTGTCAAACGGATAAATAACGAAAATTACGGTAAAAACAAGTTATACGCTATTAAACGGAGTCGTAAAAGAATTTTTATAAAAACATTTTAAAAATTGTAAATAACCAAGCAAGTGTTGAATATTTTTAACAAATTAATACATATTTTTAGATTCCAAAAAATGTTAAGAATCGGAAATTTTTTCAATTAATAACGAACGAGTATGAATTTCTCGGTATAGTAGACAACTAATACTTTTATAAAACATTTTTTATAAAAGTTTACTATTCATGGCAGAAATTTATATTTTGTAAACCTCATAAAATTATAGAACTTCAAAAACAAGAACTCCTCGAAAGAATCGTTAAAAACGGAGCTATAACGAAAAAAATACAAACATTTACGGGTTTACGACAACAAAACGATGTTCAATAAAACATCACTTCCTATGAGAACAGTAAAAGTTACAGTTCACCAGCGGGCCCAAGTATCAAAAATGGTCAATTATGATAACTCATCTTAATTCGAAAAGATGGACATAAAAACGTTAAAATCGGGCTAAAATGCAAAGTTATGCTAGTTTTAACTTAAACGGAAATTATAAACGTTATTACTTATTAAATGCAATTTTACCAAAACCATTATTGGTGATTGAACTGATATAGAATGATATGGGTTAATCAAAGACTATATTACTAGGGGAGTTCATAATGAAGGCCTCTTCGATGGCGTTTCGACGATTTAGTGGATTACGATTTAAAGTGTCCTAACTCCTCGAACGTCATGTCATGACCTCTTAACATTATGATAGCCCGAACGATAGATACGATGTAACAACCATCAGATTATATTTAAAATACTCGCTACTTAATACAACCTAGGATAATTTAGGTGCATTCGTTCATTTACGTGACGCATTAATCTGTATATTTGGATTATCAGAACTCAAGGTGAGTTCATAGCCCCACATTTTTACGATTTCAATGATTTATAATTATGGGGTGGAAACATGCTTTGTTTTATAAATTGGACACAAGTATTGATTACATGTTGCCTAAGTAGCGATAACCCAAGTTAAGCCCATTATCATGAACTATCAATTGCATAGATGTAATTGGGAATTACACTATGTGAGCGCGAATGTTATGAATAGATCTATTTGGGGAAATGACCTCCCCGTTCGGGTGACTAGCTATCACCGAGAACGAACGTATAGCATGTCGAATTTGGGATGTTTTCGGGTTGAACATCTAATCGGGCAGAAATTGCAATATATAGTTTAATTGCAAGAAAGATTGTCGAGCTTCAGAGTCATGAGCCTAGTGTAAATGTTAATCTATTTTGTGATGCCCTGCATGTGTTGCATATCACTAACAAAAGTCTTGCGGTCCTGCATATTTTGATTTATCAAACCTATGAATTCACCAACATTATTGTTGACGTTTTTAAGCAATGTTTTCAGGAGGTCAATAGGCATGGGATGCCAAGGATGCATTGGGTTACATTTTGGATTGCACGCTTAAAGATTTAGAGGTGCATCATAATTTGGTGCAAATGATATTGTTCAACTATGAAATATTCAACAATGAACAAGTAAATCTATATGATTTTGTATTAAGTCTTTTCAATTAAATCCAATGTATCATTTTGAAACATCTTTTTGTGCGTTCTTATATATATCTTGTGCTATTGATCTTGAAGTAACACCCCCAGGACCCTTATACAGGCTGCGACCTCTTATTTGGGGGTGTTACAGAAATTGTGTATGCAAGAGCCAAGTAAAGAAGAACCATGTCAATGTTTTTACTGAGACTATAAACATTTATCAAACAACAAATCATCCAACCTGGTGTACACGGGACATACATATGTGCATACATTCATGCATACACTAGTTGATTGCATTAGTGGGACTAGATGCATTCATAATTGATATACGTGTTTATATTATAGTACGTATATTACTATGAGGGTATATTGTATATATACAAAGATGAGTTTGCATTCTTTCGCGCAACTCTGCAATTATTTATAAGGGGTTCTATATATAAATAGAGGGAATATTTCTTTAGGCAAGGTAGTAGTTCAGCTCGTAGGTCCTAGCGCTAACCTAAACATTAAGCTAACCGAATAGGATACCTTTAGCCATCATTTATAATGCCATAACGGCACTACTCGTATTTACCATACCAGCCTTATATAATATATTTATATAAGTTAAGTTTTGCTCGCTGCAAGCGGTTATGTTTTCATTAGAGTCGATTTCCTACACGCTGTTTTTATTAATTCGAGCCATGGAGATTCCATTGAGCTTTTTGATGAGAGCTAGAGGACCAAAGAAAGGAGATGCCTCTACTGCTGATGCCCTCACCTACAGCCTATCACCAGGCTAGACATTCTGACTCTAATCCACAGAGGATAAAGGAGGACCAGTGAGGAGGATCCCTGTGACGCATCCTGCCCGATGGATGATACAATAATGATAATAAGTCATCATGATGATGACAACGATGAATGATGATGTTGAGAAGGATGAAAAGGAGGGAGGAGGACATCCTACTCCTGCCAGACCCTTTTTTGTTTTACCTACAGAGACCCTGTCCCCTCAAGCTGAGGAGGCAGAGGCAGTCCGACTGATGATCCCCCCGGCTCCTAGCCTCCCACCACCATAGCATTTTGCGCGCTGAGACAAATCCCGTACAGTACGATGCTAATTTAACACCATACCCCACGATCACCATCTGCTAAGGCAGGCATTACCGAGTTGCTGCTACACTACCTTTATCATCACCACCACCAGAGAATGTTGAGTCACTTAAAGATAACATAAGAGTCTAGCATCTAGAATCTTGAGAGGCACCCTGGCCATAGACAAATAGATTTTTGTCAGGTATCTCTTTGTTATTCCACCTAAACGTTGAGTAATACTCGGTTGGTAGTGTAAATAAAAAGCTTGTACTCTTTTACTCATGTAAAACGATGTATTAAGTATTAACTTACGTTGTTGGTTATGATCATGCTACTGTACGATAGGGATTTATTTATGCCATGGTTGCGGTTATCTTATATCTATGCATAACGTGGTCTCACCTTACCTACTTGTTGGGATCACGGAGTGTCATGATTTTCCCTTGAATGAAACTTCATATACATTTTGTTCCCTGTGACTTTCAGGAAACAATGACAACTATTGATCAAGGGATGAGTGTTGAGGAAATTGAGCAGGTTGTAGCCCAGCGAGTGGCTAATGCTATCGAGGTTGTTGCCATTTATGAGACGAAAACCAACATGGCCCGTAAGTCATTAAGCCAGACCGAACAACAAGAATGCAAGGTAGCAGGGAATGCTAACAACAAGAGAAAGTGGGAAGGTAACCACAATGGGCAATGTACTATAAAGGGCGGGAATTGCAAGAAGGTTGGCCACATGACCCGGGAGTGTAGGAATCCTACTGTTGCTAGGAATCAACGAACTCACACCTGTTATAAGTGTGGAAATCTGAAACACTTCAAGAGTAAGTGTCCAATAGTGAAGTTTCAGAAACGTGTGGACAAAAAGATCAGCACTCTTTCCGAACGCCAGGCTGAGAATAAGAGGAAGTTGAATAACACTTCCAAGAATAATCAGAACCAACAACAGCCGAACAAGAGGCAAAATACTGGCAAAGATTATGCTGCAGGGCACGAGGAGAAGAAACATTATGGCGGGGCCAAGCCGTTGTGTCCTAAATACGACTATCATCATGATGGTCCATGTCCTCCCAAATGCAACAGGTGCAACATGGTGGGCCATCTGGTACGTAACTGTAGGAGACCTATAAATGACAATACTACTAACAACCAAAGAGGCACGGGGACAAGTCAGAAGGTTAATTGCTATGAATTTGGGAATCAAGGGCACTACAGGAGGGATTGCCCAAGCGAGCAGAACCAAAGTCATACAAAAACAAATTGGAGGTCCTAGAGCACATGGATGGTGAATACCTTAAGAGGAGGTGAAACCGATCAAAACCCTAACAACATTATGGATTGAGATCGAAGTTTAAAAGAGAAAGATGGCTTCGCCTTGCCGAAGCAAACCCTGAAATTGGAGCTATCGTACACTTTATGTCCTTAAGAGTTCTCGTTGTATTTCCCTTCAATTTCAGTTGGTACGAATGATTTCAAATTATCTACAAATTATTCGATTGTGAAAAATTTCGTCAATATTAACTTAGGTTCCTCATTTACTCCTAACAAACTACGCTCCTCACAAATATCATGAAATCATAACACTATTTTGACGAAAATGAGCAATACATCGTTAGTCCTCAATTATACATGGCCTGATCAACTATGTATAATTCAGGAAGGACCATGCCGTGCTGAGAGTAGTCACTCTAAAAACCTCTTGTTAAGAAAATAATTTTCTACTTATATCATGTTTTGTGTGCGTATTCATGGAACGCGTTTACTTTTGAAAATCGAATTAGTAACCCTATCAACTAAGCAGACCTTCACTCCGTCTTACTATAAAGTCGCATCATCTTATATCAAATCCTAAGCCGAGACACATCACTAGTCGCCCTAGGATAAATCATTATCGAATTTTTCTCGCCATTAGAGAATCTCTTAAACCACCCATTTAACATAAATTTAATACCCATAGAACTTGGTAGTTTCGATGCGATAATCGGTATGGATTGGTTGGCGAAATACCAAGCGGTCATTGTGTGTGCCGAGAAGATTGTCCGCATTCCCTGGGGAAATGAAACCTTAATCATACATGATGATGGAAGTAATCAGGGAAATGCGACACGATTAAATATCATTTCGTACACTAAAATGCAGAAGTACATGCAAAGAGGATTTCCTATCTTTTTGGCACATGTCACTACAAAAGAGGTTAAAGACAAGTCGGAGAAGAAGCGACTTGAGGACGTACCAAAAGTTCAAGACTTTTCGGAAGTATTTCCTGAGGACTTGTCAGGTCTTCCTCCGACTCGACAAGTGAAATTTCCAATTGATTTGGTACCTGGTGCTGCACCTGTAGCACGGGCACCTTATCGATTGGCGCCTTTCGAGATGAAAAGTTTATCCTGTGCAAACCTGAAAGAATGTCCGATTAGGCTTTAATACGACCCAGTTCCTCACCCTGAGAGCTCCGGTCTGTTTGTCAAGAAGAAAGACGGATCATTCCAATTGGCATTGATTACCCATGAATTAATAACTAACGTGAAGAACCGTTACCCGCACCCAAGAATTGATGAGTTATTTGATCAGCTTCAAGGTCAGTGTCTACTCGAAAATTTACCTAAGTCAGTTATCACAATTAAGGGTTCCGAGAAGAAGACATTCCGAAGACTCCCTTCAGAAATCTTATGCCTATTATGAATTTCAAGTATGAGGTTTGGTTTACAAACGCACCTGTTGTGTTTAATGGACCTCATATCCAGTGTGCAAACCTTACTAGACAAATTCGTAATGTCCTATTTGTCGATATTTGACCTATTCCAAGAGAAAGCAAGAGCACTGAAGGAGCATCTGAGGATAACATTGGAGTTGTTGAAGAAAAGGAGTTGTATGCCAACTTTTCCAAATGTGAAATTTTGGATTCCCAAAGTACAGTTCCTCGGTCACGTGATCGATAGTGAAGGAATTCATGTGGATCCAGCCAAGATTGAATCCTTTAAAGATTGGACATCTCCTAAGGCACCAACGGAGATCGCCAATTTTTAGTTGTGTTGGGTACTACGAAGATTCATTGAAGGGTTTTTCAAAGATCCCAAATTGGGGGGGGGTGGGGGGGGGAGGGGGGGGTGGTGGAAAATTTTTGTGTTTTTTTTTAATATCTATGACCAAGCTTACTCACAAGAATGGTCAAGTTTGAGTGGTCGATAATCATGAAGCAGCTTTAAACTGTTGAAACAAAAGTTGTTCAGTGCCCAATCCTGGCATTACCTGAATGGAAGCGAATATTTCATCGCATACTGCGACGCTTCAAAGAAGGTTTGGGCGCTGTTTGAGCAAAGAGAGAAAGTGATATCTTATGCATCACGCCATTGAAGGATACATGAACGAACTATACGACTCATGATTTAGAACTTTGCATGGTATTCGCTCTCAAGATTCTGGAGACTTATTTAATATGGAACTAAGTGTCCGGTGTTCACCGATCACAAGAGTTTGCAACACATTTAAGGTATCAAAAAGAGTTGAACAAGGGCAACCCGATGGTTAGAGTTGCTAAGTGATTACGATTGCGATATTCGTTATCACCCGGGGAAAGTAAATGTCATTGCTGATGCTTTGAGCAAGAAAGAACGAGAACCACCGTTAAGAGTTTCGAGCCTTAGTCATGACTATTAGCTTGGATCTTCCCAAACAGATCTTAAATGCTCAGACTGAAGCGCGAAAACCAGAGAACATTAAGAGTGAAGACGTTGGGGGAATGTTGATTGAAAATGCTAAATTTCCAGAAGCGATTAGAGAACAAAAGTTGGAACCACGTACGGATGGAACCCTATGCCTCAATGGCAGGAGTTGGCTACCTTGTTATGGAGATTTACGGACTGTAATCATGCACGAGTCCCACAAATCAAAGTACTCTATACATCCGGGTTCTGACAAAATGTACCAAGACATGAAGAAGCTATATTGGTGGCCCAACATGAAAGCCGATATTGCCACCTATGTTAGCAAGTGTTTGACCTGTGCTAAGGTCAAGGCCGAACATCAAAGGCCATCAGGATTGTTGGTACAACCTAAGATACCTGAATGGAAGTGGGACAACATCACCATGGATTTTGTTACAAAGCTTCCTAAGTCATCGCAAGGCTATGACACAAATTTGGGTGATCATTGACCGGCTCACTAAGTCTGCGAATCTTCACACCGTGAGAGATACCGATTCCTTTGATAAACTTGCAAGAATTACCTGAAGGGAGGTGGTCACGAGACAAAGAATATCCCTGTCTCAATCATTTGTGATCGCGACCCGAGATTCGCATCAAATTTCTGGAGGTCACTTCAGAACAATTTGGGTACTAATTTGGATATGAGTACTGCGTACCATCCACAAATAGACGGACAAAGCGAGAGGACCATTCAAACTCTCGAGGAATGTTTGCTGCTTGGGGCAATCGACTTTGCTTAGTCCGAGTTTCATAACAACAATAGCTATCACGCAAGCATCAAGGCCGCACCATCAAACACTTTTTATGGTTCGAAAGTGTCGTTCACCTATTGTTAGACTGGAAGTTGAGAAGCTCAAATACTCGGTCCAAACTAATTCAAGAGACCACTGAGAAAATCTCCAGATCAAGCAAAGGAAGCAAGCCGCTCGGTGATCGACAGAAAGTTACGCTGACTGAAGCGTAAACCAAATGGACATGCCAGTCGGGGATAAGTTTATGCCTTAAAGTTTTGCCTTGAAAGGGGTCGTACGTTTTGGCAAACGGGGGAAGTAAACCTAGTATGTTGGACCTTTAAAGGTTGTTTAAGAAACGGTGAAGAGGTTGCTACAAGCTCGAGCTTCCAGAAGAATTGAGCAGAGTTCATAATACATTTCATGTATCTAATTTGAAAAAGTGTCATGCCGACGAACCATTAGCCGTTCCGTTGGATGGACTTCATCTTGATGACAAACTCTATTTTGTTGCGGATCCAATTAAATAGTGGGCCTGAAGTAAACGTTTGAAGCGAATCCGAATCCCATTAGTCAAGGTTCGATGGAACTCCAAGAGAGGTCTTGAGTTCACATATGAACGTGAAACCAATTCAAGAAGGAAATATCCACACCTTTTCACCAAGACCTCACCGTCGTCAAGTGCTGCATCATGAGCCTTGAGGACAAGGCTCGTCTAACGGGAGAAGTCCTATAACACCCTGTGTTTTCAAGTCATTGTCGCGTCGATAAATCCTGCAATGTACCTTTTGTAGGTACGCATTTCTTTAAACATAAAATGTTAAGCTAAATCGCGTAAGCTAAAAATTAGCGTTTAATGTAAACGGGCATCAAACAATTAAATGTTTACATCAAGCAAGGGTTAAGTAATTATTTTGAGAATAATTATTAACTTTGTTCATTTTATTTTTATCGGATACATAAAGTGTATACGTTTCGCGATAAATTGCGTTTAGGCACTCCCGGAACCACCAAAACTTTTCTACGCTTCAACAAATACCCACATTTATACCCAATACATAAAAGTTACAAAAATATATCATGTATATCATATATATGCCGAATTCTTGGCAAATGATACAAGAAATAAGAAAATTTCCAACTTTGGTCAAATGTACATCTCTTTCATTAATACCTAGCCCATGCCTTCTCATTAAACTACACCATGCCTTGTCTCTTTGACTTAGACCAAGACCAAGACCATCCCTAGGACCATACCATGTTCCCTTGACTAGTCTTGCACCTTATATACATGTATCTAGTGGTGAGAGATCACATACATGCTTAACACTTGGTAAAAATCAAAAAAATCTCTTCTTTGTTCTCTTGGCAACCTACGGCATCAAACACCCCTTTGTTGCAATCCATATAAAATTTTATTCAACCTATACCCTTCTATACACATCCATTATAAGACATTCTAAGGTATTTCCAAGCATTGGCTACCCTTTTACAAGTAATAATCAAGAAAAGGAAGCTAGGGATTTTATTGAAGAAAACAAGGGTTTTCTTGGTGCAAGTTTGGATTTTAAGGCTAAACACGGGTTTAGTATTTGTTTATCATCATCTTCATACACCATAAGGTCTACTTGAACTCTTTATATTCTTGTAAACTTTCTTTGATATGCATATGTTATTTCTATTTAGTTTAATCACCATTTAGGATTTTATCATGAAAATGGAGTTTATACTTGAAATGATCACATGGATTACTTTTATATATGTTGTGTTATTACATATATCATGTTAAAAATGATGATAAAATATTGTATCATGTTGTTTTGGTGTAAACATGATTATGGGTTAATTAGGGTTTTTATGATCTCTTAATATGTTTTAAGTTAAAGAAATATATATGACAAGTTAATATTGATTATGAACTTATACACATGTTTTATGGTTAGTAATATGAAGTTATAAATGGATACCTAAGTATTTTACAATCTTAATTAAGCTTAAAAAGTCTAAAGTGGTAAAACATAAAAACTAGGTCAAAAATGGACTTATGAATGTTAGTTGAACATTCTGTCCCAAAGTGTCTTAAAAATATACTTATTTTATATTTTTATAAGATAATACATTTCACGACGATTCCGAAAAAGTAAGAAACTTGTCAAACGGATAAATAACGAAAAAGTTACGGTAAAAACAAGTTATACGCTATTAAACGGAGTCGTAAAAGAATTTTTATAAAAACATTTTATAAAAATTGTATAACATGTTGATATTTTTAACAAATAATACATATTTTTAGGATTCCAAAATGATAAGAATCGTAATTTTTCAATTAATAACGAACGAGTTATGAATTTCGCGAGTTTACGACAATTAATACTTTTATAAAACTATTTTTATAAAAGTTACTATTCATGACAGAAAGTTATATTTTTGTAAACCTCATAAAATATATAGAACTTTCAAAAAAACGAGAACGTCCTCGATTAGAATCGTTAAAAACCGGAGCTATAAACGAATAAAATACGCATTATAGGTTTTAACGACAACAAATACGATTTAAAATAAAATCTCACGTCTGATGAACGTAAATGTTACTGTTCACCAGAGGGTCAAAATATCGGAAAATGTCAAATTACGAATAACTTCGTCCTAAATGAAAAGATGACCCCCCCCCATAAAAACGTTACAATCGGGCTTTAAAAACGCAAAAGTTATGCTAGAGTTTACTAAAACGAAATTAAAACTTTTAACCTATAAACGCATTTTACCCAAAACCATTAGTTGGTGATTGAACATATAGAAATGATATGAGGTTATCAAGAGTACTATATTACTAGGGAGTTTATAGAGGCCCCTCATCGGATGGCGTATCGACGAGTTGTTGGATTTACGATTTAAAGTGTCCTAACTCCTCGAACGTCATGTCATGACCTCTTAAATTATGATAGCCCGAACGATAGTACGATGTAACAACTATAAGATTATATTTAAGTACTCGGTACTTATACGACCTATGATAATTTAGGTTGCATTCGATCTTTTACGTGACGCATTATCTGTGATATTTGGATTATCAGAACTTCAAGTATTCAAAGCCCCACATTTTTTTACGATTCAATGATTTATAATTATGGGGGGAAACATGCTATGTTTTATAAATAGGACGCAAGTAATTGTTATACATGTTGCCTAAGTTGCGATAACCCAAGTTAAGCCCATTATCATGAACTGTCAATTGCATAGATGTAGTTGTGAATTACATTATGTGAGCGCGAATGTTATGAATAGATCTATTTGGGGAAACGACCTCCCCGTTCGGGTGACTAGCTATCACCGAGAACGAACGTATAGCATGGTCAAATTTGGGATGTTTTTGGGTTGAACATCTAATCGGGCAAAAATTGCTATATATAGTTTAATTGCAGAAAAGATTGTCGAGCTCAGTGTCCATGAGATAGTGGAAATGTAATCTAGTTTTTGGTGATGCCCTGCTGTAGTTCATGTGTTGCATTATAACTAAAAGTCTGCAGGTCCCTGCATATTTTGATTTATCAACCGAATGAATTCACCAACATTATTGTTGCCGTTTTTAAGCAATGTTTTCAGGAGGACAATAGCCTGGGAGCCAAGATGCATTGGGTTACTTTTGGATTGCACGCTTAAAGATTTAGGTGCATCATATTGGGGAAATGTATTGTCAACTTTTGAAATATTCTACAATGAACATAAAGCTAATCTTTTGTATTAAGTCTTTCATTAAAATCCAATGTAACATTTTAAACGACATTTTGTTCGTTCTTTATATATGCACTTGTGCTGTTGATCTTGAAGTAACGCGCCCCGGACCCTTATTCCGTTGCGACCCTATTTGGGGGTGTTACACAGTAACTCTAAGATCATCAAGAAGTCTTTTAATCCCAACAAACTATAGGCTCATTCACAAAATCCTCTAGACCAGAGAATGATAAATCAAGTTTTGGAGGCATAAAGTTTCCTTATAGGGAGGTGGAATAACATTATACCCTAAACCTGTTTTGCACTTATCAACTATCTGACAGTCTATTAGTTTGCTTAAGTTTTTAGATGAATTCTCAAAATTTTCTACTGTTAACTGAATTTCATCTTTTTGTTTTTAAGCCAGTTCTAATTTCCTTCTTAGCTCTGTAATGGCTACTTCTCTTAGATGAATTTCATGTTTTAAGACCTTGATATCTTCCTCATAAACAAACTCATTTTTCTTATACACTAGAAGTCTTGCTTCTATAGACTCTAAACCTGTTTTGTAAGTAATAGCATTTATCTTAGATGTCCTTAAAACTTTTAACAGTTGTCATTTTGTTCTTTAAGAATTTCAACATTTTCCAAACAAGATGATGAATAGTTTGAATCAGTAGATACCTCAGAGTTGGAACTTGTAGAAGAGTAAGCCATGAGTGAAAAGTTAGTTGGACCTTCTTTTGCTTGATCACTCTTATCATAACCAGAACCATCATAAGACACCAAAGCATTAGAAGTAGTTGTCTCCACTAGCACAACCCTTCTTGTGTTTTCCCTATTCTTATTTTCTTGGTTCCTTGGAGCCCTACACTCCCTTGCAAAGTATCCCCTTTTGTGGCAGTTGTAACACTCCACCTTGGACTTATCAAACCCAATGGCCTCATTACCATTAACAGTAAGCTTTATTCTAGTGTTCTTTAAGAATCTCCTTGCCCTTATTGTTAGCATAGCCATCTGCCACCTTAAATCCATTTCTTTTAAATCATCATGATGAATTTGTTGCAAGTCCTCATTGTCAAGTTGTGGACTTTTTGGTTGACTTGCAAAGAAAGCATAGATAACATCATCACTTAAGTTATCAATTATTGTTGAGCTTAAGTGCCAGGAGTTGTAGCACCATGAGCAGTAGTAACTGCTACATTTGTACCACTGGTGCTGTTTGAGGACACAAAGGCTACATTTTGTGTGTTTGTAATTGAGCTTGATGTTCCTTTTACCTTTGGTTTATAGATCTTCAGGTTGTGGTAAAGATCATACAGGCTTAATGTATCTATCTCAGGCTTGTTCCTCCATATAATGATATGTGTGTTCCATTCTAGTGACAGACTTCTTAAGAACTTCTGATTCACATCTTCTTGTAAGATACTTTCACCATGAATCTCTAACTGACTGATAAGCTTTTGAAGCCTATAAAAGGTTTGATATAACACCTCTGAGCTAGATGTAGTAAAATTTTCATACTGCTGCTTTAGAAGATTCCTCTGAGTCTTTTTAGTAGCAGCATTCCCTCTAAACCTCTTCTCAACAGTCTGCATCAATGACTTGTTATCTTTGATGGAGTTAAACTTTAATTGATGTTCATTAGGGATACCCATCAATAGAGTACTTTTTGCCTTCAACTCTAACCTCCTTTATGCCTTTTCTTCAGTAGTTGCAGGAGCAATTGTAGTCTCAACACCTTTAACAATTTTTTTTACTTGAGGTGCATTACCATTCTCTATGACTTCCCATGGAGAATAATTAATCATTTGGATGTACTGTTCCATCCTAATCCTCCAAAGCTCATACTCACTTGGTTTGAGCATAGGCACTTTTGATGCAGCCCCCATATGTACTGAGTCTTGATCTATATCTTTGTAACAAATAGACCTTGAATGTAAAAGCAACTTCTTCTTAGCAAAGTTTCTCAAAGCAACAAGCTCTGATACCACTTGTTGATCCCACTTGAATGGATCTTGAATTCCTTAGCTTGTGTAAGGTTTAGTTATGCAAGATAAATCCTACACAACTATGATAGAAACTTTGTAAAATATATCAAAGATTATTCAAAATCTAATCTTTG
>BQNB010031576.1:0-34855 GCA_026074375.1 Tanacetum coccineum | reverse complement strand
AATGTAAACATTTTCATATCATTAACTTGCTTGACTTGAAAACTTAGGTAACATAACTTAGTTTAAGATATTTTAAATCAGATGTACAGTGGCTCAAGCTAAATTGACACATGTACGCCATCTCACTTTTTCCTCATTTCACTCTCTTTTCGCTCACACAACAAAAACATTTTCATAGTCACTCAAGCTAAAATCTCACTTTTAGTATCACCATAACTAATTAAAACATAAACCTAATTTTTTTTTTTAAAACAAGATGCTTCATTTGGGGTAAGCCAAGTTTATCACATTTTCTTTGGCGCCAATTATAATTGGTGCAGTAGCATCGGTTTGACTCGAGTCAAATTACTGCTACATGAGACTGACGTTATTATCATGTTATTTTACCTCTTTCTCTTACAAGTAAGTAATTTCTTGGATAATTTCATTGATATAGTGCGATAACAACTTCATTTCTTCATCTCCTCTTTTTCATACGGGCTACTAATTATAAATAAACTACTTTTCAAAATTTAAATAAGGCATCATTTAGTTCCAAACAAAAATATTATTTTGGTATCATTATATTGGGTCCCTTGCATAACCTTCACTGGCTATAAATTCTCTTCACCACCATCAACTTAATTAAATATATTCTTCTTACCCTTTTGCCTAATCATTTTTTCTCTTTATTTAATGTTAGTTTTCTCGCTTTGTATTTATTAATTGAATATAGTTTAAACTATTTCATATTTTATACACTCTTTGGGCCAATGGTCATTTTGCGGAAAATATGGACTTAATGGAGCCCATATTTGGTGATAATATTATTGTTTTGTTTTTTTCAACTTTTTCTTTTCTTTCCTTTTTTTTTTTTTGCAAAAGTTAAAAGGAAGAACACCATTTCTTTTCCCCAGAAAACAGAACGAAGTTTCTATTTTACAACAGATCACAAAATATATGTGAACGATACATATTACATATAAATGTGTCTATGCTTGAATATGGATAAAAAAATGCTAGCTCGTGCCTTTGTCTAAATATTCATAGTTTAAACTTGTTTTCTTCAACTAAATGTTAAAGTTACGATATATCGAATGATTTTTTTTAAAATATACACAAGTAAATTTTTTATCATATACTTTATATGAACCTTATTCGATTAGATGTTTAGAACATAATGTTAGAGTAGATTAAAGTGTGGACATAATATGTATGTGTTTTTTCAAAGTGAAAACAAGAAATCATAATTTGTTTATATGTACAATTCTAAGAATTTTGTTGTGAATGGTTTGTTTTATTTTTTTATGGAATCTTTAATTCAATGACTTAGATTGATTCAAATAAATTGAAAGGACTAGGTTTTTCCAAACTAAATATGTAAATTAAAGTAAGCATATGCAACAACATGTCAAACTTAATATGCAATGAGGTATCTTGAAACTTTGAAATAAGATATTTGTGTTTTTGTTTATTGAAGACGTATTTTATTGAAGACTAAAATAAACCATTATATATATATATATAGTATATATGGAACAAAGTCAATACCATTTGTGTTTGTACAACAAAAGTGAGAATAAATGATACTCAACCAAAACTGTAGTATGATTGAAAATAAACTAATCTTAGAATAATCATTAATCAAGAACGTACAGAATGAGATGCTACTATAGGGGTTTACCCCTAAAACTATAATAAGTATCATGCTTTATACAAAACAACACCTCATAATCAGTTTAATGATGGTCATCAATATTTGCAAAAACACTTCACAAGAGTATGTTTTAATCTTTGTATTTAACTTTGAAAAATAGTATGTTTTTTTTGAACGGCGACTTTATTAGAACCACTAGCAATGAGCTAGTAAATTACAAAGGAATCAAAAAAGGGTGTTGAAGCCAACTAACCCAATTCAAAGTTCTATTACATCTAGCTACACACCAATAAAAAGAGCGTAAAACAATATTGTCGAAAATAGCATCCTTTCGGGGAATAGGAGACGCAAAAAGAATTGGTTCCCTGAAGTTCCATAAAGGCTCCTCCAAGAAAACGTAAAAACGCCTTCCAACACACTCGCTTTCGTCTTAGAACTAAACGGATAGATTGAAATGATAAGTGTTAAGCGTTATGAGAAATTGTGCATTTTAGATATAAATAGATAAGTGATAATATTAAACGTTTGTAGCATAACTTTATCTAAAATTGAAGGGGGTTTGTTAGTGAAATAATGTTAATATTTAGATAAAATTAGAAAGTTTAGTAAGTAGCGTTTAAGTAAAAAGGTTTAATCAAATTAGCTTAGGTTTTTATAAAAACTTAAGGAAATAAAGTAAATTAGTTAATTAATAATTTAATAAAAAAATACATAATATATATAAATATTATAGGGCGCGTCCGGTTTTGGGTTTAAAAGAAAGAAAAAAAATATTTTTTTACTAAACTAAGTTTGGGTTGGACTAGGACTTGTAGGATTTAGATTAAAACTCAAACTTGGCCCATCCTTTTCCCCTTTATCTTATGTCGTACGAATTCACCTCTCCCAAAACCCTAAGAAGTTGATTTTCACTTGTGGATCCAAGAAACATTCAAGAGTTGTGGTTTAGGTGCTAATCATCAAGGTAAGTGTGTTCATCCTAGTTTAAATAATGCATTCATGTAACAAAATCAATGATGCATTATAGGGTTTCATAAAATTCAGAATGTTAATGATATTTAACGACGATAGAATGATCAGGGCTTGATTAGGGTCATGATCATGCAGTTGGTTAGGTTAGATTTGCGTTAAAAACTTGATTTAGGGTGAGCAAAATTTAGGATTGTGTTAACGAGTGAATATCTTCATGATGGTAATAGGTTTTTGAGTGTTTCTGGACTCTAAACAGTATCTCATTGAATTTACTTTCCAGAAAATCCAGCCTCGAAAGTTTTTAAGGTCGGAAAGTCATTCAAATGTTGGTTACACTAAAAGTTGTCAAAACAGTAAATACGGGTCAGATTTGGATCATGTTTAGGAGGTTAAAACCCTAACTTAAAATTCGAATTAAGCTTATCCCTTCTACAGTAGTTAAGTTCCATATGTCTATGAATAATCCTGTAAAAATTAGCCTCTGAGAGCATGTCTAAGTATGGTAGTTAGAGTGATACTTTTTAGTGTGCAATCAGATCCGAATTGGGACTGTTATGAAGTTTGATTTTCTTAGGAGTACTTGTGCATGAAAATGGCTTTTGGGAATCCAATGGTAGTTAGAGAACACATAAAGGAACATAGATGATTTTTTGTATAATTTATAAAGGTCATTAAGTAAGGATTTTGGGTACGTAAAGAGACACTAAATTCTGCAATTCCGAGTTAATTGTAAGTAGCTAGTGTAAAATGTTAATAAGATGGTTAAGGTTGGGCATGGTGTCAGGGTGACCCATGATTGTTAACTAAACCCTTAGACATCCATCATATGTGTGTTACATGGACTTGAGCTTTTAGCTTGGTCGCATGTAACCGTGTTTATTTATTTGTATAGTTGCGTGTAGAGATTTGGAAGTTGCGGTTGAGTATCCAGGTGAGTTTCATAGCCCCTGTTTTCTTATGATTTGTTGGGGTGGAAATGATGCAAATGGATTTGAAATATTTTATTATGTGTCTTTATCTTGAAAGTGTATGACTTTACTTGGCTATTGTATGTTACGTGTTAAATGCTTATGTGTATTTGGATCGGGGGTAACGTTCGTACCCATTTGTTGTGATATTGGATCGGAGGTAACGTTCCTACCCATGTGAAGTGTCGGTTTTAATGGATCGGGGGTAACGTTCCTACCTAAGTGTTGATACTTGTTGGATCGAGGGACACATTCCGTTCCCATGCTCGTTATGGTTACATTTGCATGTTAGCTTGTATGATAGTACAGTAATTATCCTGCCATGTTTTCTTTAATCACAGTAATTGTTTATAAGCTTTGATTTTCGTGTCTTAAACCTATGACTCTCACCAACCTTTGTGTTGACGTTTTAAGCATCATTTTCAGGTAATCTTCTTGAGGATAAGGAAGTTAGGAGAAGTGGCTAGTGAGACCGTAGGCTTGCATGCGGAGTCATTCTCCTAGAGATTTTATTTATGTCTTTTGAATTGTTGCTATTTGATTGATCATTGGATGTTTAGATTTTGGATTATGTTTCCTTGTGGTTTGACTTTGTTATCTTAATGCAAGACTCCTTTATCTTGTGTTAGATATTTTCATGACACATTGTGTCTCCTTTGTTTATCTATTTCATTTAGTTCTCTCTATTGTTGACACCATTATGTTGTGATGATATTCATGATATTACGCCTCGTGTTTCCGCCTAGGCGGGGTGTGACAGATTGGTATCAGAGCCTTTGGTTATAGAGAAGTAGGTGGTTGAGCCTAGACTATAACCTAGGAGTCCTTTACGTAGATGCATGTTAGGGCTTAAGCGTTTAGTAGTATAACTAGTATGCATTTTCCCCTTAATTGCATGATTTTATTTCTTAGTTTTGTTTTTTTAGCTATTTCGATTGCCTTTATCTGATTTAGTGTGCCTTATCTCTTGATAAATTAGCTATGCCTCCTCACCTTCATAGAAAGTTCTGCATGGGGGTTGCCATTGCAACAGGATGTAGGGGATACTATAAACCAGGAACAAGGGCTTGGGTAAACCGGGGTAGCCGCAAGATCCGTATACCGGTTGACATGTACCCATGCAGAGTTGAAGAGAGGTTGACCATAAAAGTAGTTGAGGGAGAAGAGGTACTAAAGATTGAAACAACAGTGACTGCTAAAGATGGTACAATTACCAAATTTCTAGGAAAATTCCCAAGATACAAACCAACCAAGGAGGAAGAAGAAGTTTCTAAGTTAAAAGCAATCTATGAGGATGTGAGTTATGACATATCCGACAGTGATTCGGATATGGAGTCCACGGCTAGGAGTGGACCTAGGAACAGTGAAATGGAAGATACGGGTAGTAGTGGAATGCGAATCAATGCTTAATTGTCCACCTCTTTATGTGTTTTAAAGTTTTAGGATTTTGAGATTATTTGACTTTGGTTTGGAATTTTATTTGGAATATTGCTTTTGAATATTGGATTTCGTTGGATTATTTTAATATTATGATTTATGTGATTTTGAGCCATTTTCTATATGTGGTGATTTGTTGATGTGATCTATGTGTTATGTGTTTTGTTGACATTGAGAAGTGTGGTCATAAGAGGGAGTACATTTGTGAATGGGGGCATCTATAATTATGGTGGCCAACATAATTATACATGCGCCACAACACAAGTGGACTTGCAAGTATGATTACGCGGGTTTGATGTCAACATGTTGTTTGGTTGATTATGTATGTATGTGTATATATATATATATATATATATATATATATATATATATATATATATATATATATATAGTTATGATGGTATACTGATAGAATGGCCGGTCTAGAAACCTTTCCCCTCTCATCTAATGTGCGTTAATACTATCTTAATCAGAATGGTTCGAACAAGGACTAACGACAACGAAAATGGGCAACCCGACATCGCTGCCATCATTGCGCAGCAATTGCAAAATATCATTCCCCAGATCGTCACTCAAGTGACAAACAACGTGAACAACAGAAATAACAATAACAACAACGGGAACAACAATAACAACAATGGAAATAACAACAACAACAATGGGAATGGTAGGAACAATAGGTGTTCCTATAAGGGATTTCAGGCATGTGGCCCTAAGGAGTATGACGAAAAGGGAGGTGCGATAGCACTTACCCACTAGATCAAGAAGATGGAGAATGTACTTGATAATAGTGGGTGTTCTGAGAATCAAAAGGTGAAGTATGCTGCTAGTTCGTTTGTTAACAAGGAAGTGACATGGTGGAACACTCAAATCCAGGCAAGAGGCCATAAAGCGACAATGGGTATGAACTGGAATGATTTTAAGGCTCTGTTGGTGGAGAAATTTTATCCAAGTAATGAAATGGAGAGGTTAGAGAATGAATTTTAGAATCACAAGATGCTAGGAGCCAACCATGCAGCTTACACGGATCGGTTCCATGAATTGACCAAACGGGTTCCACATCTAGTGACACCTGATTCGGCACGCATCAAGAGGTATGTAGCGGGATTGGCACCTGAGATTAGGGGAATGCTCAAGGCGACTCAGCCAACAACTATCCAAGATGGAATAGTGAGAGCCGACATACTCACTGATGAAGCAATTAGCTGTGGTACCTTGTCAAAGAGTAATGAGAAGAGGAAGTCAGTGGAAGAGACTGGTAAATCTGGAGGGTCGTGGAGGGATAAAAAGAAGGCAAAAATGGGAGCGGGTTTTGTTGCAACATCTCCTCCTAAAAATGAATTTTTGAACCAATATCCTAAGTGTACTAAGTGCTATACTTATCATCCGGAAGATGGAGTTTGTAGGCTGTGTTTTAACTGTTAGAGACCTGGTCATTTTGCTAAAGATTGTCGGGAACCATTTAAGCGAGCAACTCCTGTTAATGCTGTCAGAGTGGAGTTTGAACCGGGGACAAGTTATGAGTGTGGAAGCCGAGAGCATTTTCGAAATACTTGTCCTAAGTTAAATCGAGCACTTGGTCAAGTGGGAAACCGTTTAACTATTGAAGGCAATTGGAACACAAGAAACAATAGAAATCGAGCTACAAGAAGGGCCTTCAATGTGAATGTGAATGCGGTGGAAGCTTTACAGGATCCTAAAGTTGTGACGGGTACTTTTTCTCTGAACGATCATTTTGCTACTGTACTTTTTGATTCTGGAGCTGATTTTAGTTTCATTTCTACTTAATTTGCGCCTTTACTAAATGTAAAACCTAGTATTATAAATCCTGGTTATGTGATAGAAGTAGCATATGGTAAGAAAGTAGAAGTTGATAGATTGTCCGTCTTGACTGTAAATAGAAAATAGGAAATTTCCTGTTTAGTATCAATTTGATATCCTTGGGTCATGGAAGTTTCGATGTGATTGTGGGAATGGAACTGTTATCCCAGATTAGGGCTGTGATCGTTTGTCATGGAAAGCGTGGTTGAAATACGTTAGGAATGTAGAGTGGGATTACTTAGGGTTCTTATTTAAAGGGGAATGCTCTTTAGGAGCCGCTAAATAGCCTTAATGATGCTAAGGTAGAGGAACCCAACATTGACGTTATATCATCTGGGTTACGGATTTTGTTGTTGTATTCCGAATACTTGTCGGGGTTTCCAACAACGACAAGTGAGTTTGAATAGAATTTAGTTGCCTTTTAGAGCGACGCCGGTTGCGAAGTCTCCATATCGTCTAGCGCCCTCGGAAATGCAAGAATTGTTTATGGGCCGCCTTTAAGAGTTACAAGACAAGGGTTTCATACGACCGAGTCACTCTCCATGGGAGCACCTGTGTTATTTTTTAAGAGAGAATGAAGGCTCTCTTTCTCCATGTGCATTGTATAAGGAATTGATTAATGTTAAATGTATAGACCGATATCCTCTCTAGAATTGAGTTTATTTGATCAGCATGACAAGGTTCACATTATTTTCTCCCAAGATAGATCTTTTAGGTCGGGTTATCACCAACTCGAGTCATGAGGATTGATATTTAAATGACCAACGTTTCGAATGGATATGGACATTTTGAGTTTACAGTTATGCTTTTGGATTAAACCAATTTTGTACCAACAGTCTTTATGTGAATTTGATGTAACCGAGTTGTGTAAACGTATCTTGATAGTTCATATTGTTTTCAATTGATGAATTTGAACTACTTTAGACTTTGAGGAACATGAGATTCATTTGAGGATGGTGTTAGAATTGCTGAAGAAAGAGAAGTTGTACGCTAAATTCTCCAAGTGTGAGTTCTGGTTGCAAGAAGTGCATTTCCTTGGTCACGTGGTCAACCAGAATGGTATTCACGTGGATCCAAGTAAGATTGAGGTAGTAAAGAATTGGAAAGCTCCTGCAACACCGTCTGAAATTCGATCATTTTTGGGTCTAGCAGGTTACTGCCGGTGTTTTATCGCAAACTTCTCTAATATTGCTAAACCCCTTACTTCGTTGACTCAGAAGAACCAAAAGTGTATGTGGGGTGTGGAACAAGAAGAGGCTTTCCAGACTCTGAAAAATAATTTGTGTGGTGCGCCAATATTGTCACTTCCTGATGGAGTTGAAGATTTTGTAGTTTACTGTGATGCTTCGAATCAGGGATTAGGTTGTGTGCTTATGCAAAGAAATAAGGTAATTTCTTATGCATCAAGACAGTTAAAAATCCACGAGAAGAATTATACAACACACGATCTAGAGTTGGGAGCGGTGGTGTTTGCTCTAAAAACTTGGAGACATTATTTGTATGGTACGAAGAGTGTCATTTACATGGATCATAAAAGTCTCCAACACATATTCGATCAGAAGGAGTTGAATATGCGCCAAAGGAGGTGGATCGAGTTATTTTAGGTTGTATGATGAATGTTGAAATTTTCATCATCTGGGGTTAAAGCGAATGTGGTAGGCTGATGCCATAAGTAGGATAGGAAGGCCGTGAAACCTAAACGTGTACGGGCAATGGCTATGACTATTCAATCGGGAGTAAAAGGAATGATACTGGCAGCTCAGGGTGAGGCATTCAATCACGAGAACGTACTTACTGAAAGGTTACATGGTTTAGATCAGCAGATGGAAAGGAAAGGAAACGGAAGTTTGTACTTTATGGATCAAATATGGGTTCCGTTAGTAGGAGGTATGAGAACAGTAATTATGAATGAGGCTCATAAGTCCAGGTATTCTGTACATCCTGAAGCGGATAAGATGTACTATGACCTTCAAGATATTTACTGGGGGCCGAGAATAAAGAGGAATATTGCTACCTATGTTAGCGAATGTTTAACTTGTGCAAAGGTGAAGGCTGAGCATCAAAGGCCTTCGGGCTTATTACAACAACCAGAGATACCTGAATGGAAGTGGGAAAACATCACCTAGACTTCATCACTAAGTTACCTAGAACAAGGAGTGGGCACGATGCGATATGGGTTGTGGTTGATAGATTGACCAAATCAGTACATTTTATGGCAATACGTAAAGATTATAGTACGAAGAAATTAGCGAGGTTGTACACCAATGAAATTGTCGCGCGTCATGGAGTGCCTGTGTTTATTATCTCAGATCGTAATGCACGGTTTACAACACGTCTCTGGCAAACCTTTCAGAAAGCCTTAGGAACGCAATTGGATATGAGCACGGCTTATCACCCTCAGACAGATAGACAGAGTAATAGTACAATTCAGACGTTAGAGGATATGTTTAGGACGTGTGTGATAGAATTTGGTGGCAGTTGGGATGTCCACCTACCGTTAGCCAAATTCTCTTATAACAACAGTTATCACACTAGCATTCGGTGTGCTCCGTTCGAAGCACTATATGGAAGAAAATGTAGGTAACCCATGTTATGGGCTGAAGTTAGGGAAGGTAGTTTGATTAAACCCGAATTGGTACAAGAAACGACTAATAAAGTAGTGGTTATAAAAGAGAAGCTCAAAGCGGCGAGAGATCGTCAAAAGAGCTATGCTGACAACAGGTGCAAACCGTTGGAATTTGAGGTTGGGGATCATGTGATGCTAAAGGTGTCACCTTGGAAGGGCGTGGTTCATTTTAGGAAGAAAGGTAAGTTAGCTTCGAGGTATGTAGGGCCATTTGAGATTCTTAAAAGGATCGGTCCTGTAGCATATCGGTTAAAATTGTCTGAGGAATTAAGTGGTGTACATGACACGTTTCACGTGTCAAACCTAAAGAAGTGTTTGGCGGATGCTAGCCTGTATGTGCTATTAGATGAAATTAAGGTTGACAAAACTCTTTGTTTTGTTGAGGAACCTGTAGAGATTAGGGACCGTGAAATTAAGAGTTTAAAACGTAGTAAGATATCACTTGTAAAGGTTCGTTGGAATTCAAAGCGTGGTCCCGAGTTTACTTGGGAGTGCGAAGATTATATGAAGTCTAAGTATCCCCAGTTGTTTGTTGTTCTTGATGATGAATCGGCTAGTTAAATCTCAGGATGAGATTTCCTAAAGGAAGGGATACCGTGACAACCGTGATCTGAGCAGGTTAGTTTATATCTTTAGATATGGCTAAAAGTTCATTTTATGTGTTTAAGTGTTGTGCTATATGATTTTATGTGTGCTAAGTGAGTTAATTATGTGCTTGATATCATTTGGAGGGGTATGGGCATCTCATTTTAAATATGTTTGAGTTTGGTGTTAAGTATTCCATTTGTTCACGTTTAGTGATAATGGAAAGGAATGACGTATTGCATGTAATGCTACGTCAATAGTTGGATGATTAAGTGTTAAGCGTTTATGGGAAATGTGGCATTTTAGAAATGAAATAAGTGAGTGAAATATAGAGATTTGTAGCAAACTTTCTAAAAATAGAAAGTGGTTTGGTGAAATGAAAGTTATATTTAAAAAGTTTAGTAAGTAGCGTTTAAGTAAAAAGGTTTAATCAAATTAGCTTAGGTTTTTATAAAAACTTAAGAAAATGAAGTAAATTAGTTAATAATAATTTAATAAAAAAATAATAAAAATAGTTACTGTTTCATAGCTTATTCATTGCTAATTACTGCTTCATCTGTGCTTATAAATGCTTATTTTTGCTTATTCAGTTCTATTTTAGCTTAATATGTTCAAGTGTTAGCTTATATTAGTCTTGATTTGCAATTTCTTATAATCTGTCCTGATTTCTAGTTTTGTAGTTTATAAGTCTAGCTAATTAATAAGTCTTTGTTTGTCCTTAGCTTTTGCTTAGTTTTACTTATTTGCTTATTAGTCTTTTATTTGCTCAGTGCCTTATCTGTTTTCAAAAATCCAGAGCTTAATTAGGACTTACTTAGCTTAAAAATAAAAATGCAAAACTTAAAGGGGTGTTTGGATACTTAAAACTGGTCTAACTAGTTTTGGCTATTAAGCCAAGTTTATTCAGCTTTTAAATAGTCTTATAAGTAGTTTAAAACAGTTTTCAATCATAAGTAGGTTAGTTTACCTGTTTTCTTACTTATCAGAGTATTCATCATCCTAAAAAAAGTTTGTTACAGCTTATTTGATGAAACTTCTTTAAAGTGTTTTTGAGTAGTTGTTTTTGTGTCTAAAGCAGTTCAAAACTTGTTAAAGTCTATTGGTTTAAGTCTAACAAAATGGTACTAAGTTTTGTTCAAATGACAAATTCTCACTAAATCCATATCAACAATAGCTTTTTAGTGTGCCGCATTCAAGCATAAGTGTTCTATAAGTGTCATTTCAGCTTATTTTGGTCTAAACTAGTTTTACTAAGTCTCATTAGTCTAGCTTAATTAGTTTTAATTATCTAATCAAGTTTTCTAGTCTTATTTCTCTTTTGTAAGTTTTTTTTAAATAGTAGTCTAAAGTACCTTTTTCATCAGCTTATTTTTAAGCTTTATTTTTATTCAAATTGTCTGAAAATTGGTTTATGAGTTCATTAGCCTATAAGCTTGAACTGTTTTGAGGATTTAGACTTTGGCTTAAGCTTTTAGTAGCTTATTTGAGGCTTAGAAAGTAGTATCTCAGGCTGCTAGTTTCATTTTTTTAGGCTTATCTTAGTTAAGTTGCATTTGGATCTTAAGTGCTTTTCAGTAGCTATGATCCGCTTAACTGTAGTTCCTAGAGCTTATTATATAGTAGCTTAGTTGTGATCAGCTTATTTGCTTTTTATTAGGCTTATTGTGTTTAAAAAGCCCTTAGCAACCTTATACTTAAGCTAGCAGTACTAACTCAAAGTTAGTACTGGTGAGTGTCTTTTGAGCTTATTTCAATATTATTAGGAGTGCTTATTTGGTTTCTTTATGCTTATTAGGTTTAGGGATAAGGGTGTATTCAACTTATTTACATTGCTTGTAGCTTATTGTGCCATAAAAACCAAAACAGTTTTAGCTTAAAAGTTATTAGACTTTTTAAGCTAAAACTGTCATCTTTCATTTGCTTTTTCTGAGCTTATTTCTAAGTTCCAAATTTAGTCCCTTATATTGAAAATGCTTATTTACATGTCATCTAGCTTTTCAAAAATAAAAATCAAAAAAACAAAAAGTTTAACAAAAAGGGAGTCACATGGGTCGAACCTATGACCTCCCTTTCACACTCAACGTATTTAAGACACACACCTTAACCAAACGTGCCCTTGGGTCTTTTCTGTCATACACCCATCCCTTCATTCTTTTAACCTTTGTTTCTTATTTTGCTTTTCAGCTTTAAATAGCTTATTTTCTACTTATTTGATTCAACTTATTTTGCCGTTTTATTTTTCTTAGGTTTAGACTTGTTCAAACTAATTTTCTTGAATTTTTCAGATTTTCATATTTAGGTTTACTATTTTTTATGCATTATTTAGATTAAATATGTTTTTAATTCTTATTAAATAAAATAAAAATCAAAAAAATATAATTATTTTTCTGAAAATTATTCTAAGTCATTTAGGATTTATAAAAAAACATTTTTAGGGCTTGTTAGATATTAGAAAAAGACTCGGTCACCCCGTGTATTTTACTGTTTATCATAGCTCATAGTTTAATAGTTAATAGTACGTTTTTCGGTTTTAATTCGGGTACTAATACCCGGTATATTGTAAGTGCTATATATAGTCTCTTCCAACTTTGGAAGAGACAAGCTAGTTCATTATTTCATTTACAAAAGAAACACTTTCTCTCTCTAGACTATTCTCTCTCTAGTGTTTCTCTCTCTAGAAACTAGCCAGATCCAAGAATCGACCCCGTGTTATGATATAGGATATACCACAATTGGTATCAGAGCGTATGGGATGATTAGATCGTGTGTATGTGCGAATTTTTGCTTGATTTAGCTCGAAAAGTGTGCCATAGAAAGTTCTAGCTCGTTTTTAAAGATCTCCGAATTTTGTTGTTTGTAATGATGAAGTTTGGATGTTTCTAGTTGCTATTACCTTGTGGTATTGTGTTGTGCAAAAGAAATCAAGCAAAATCGTTCAAAAGGGTGATTTATAGGTGATTTTGTGTGAAAAACGTCGTTGTTCTTCGTGGAGAGTTGCCAGAATTTCTTCACGGCGGTTTGGTGAAAAATATTATTTTATTGAGTAGGTTACCAACCCTCTGACACACGGCGGGTTGCTTAAGTGGCGAGTTGCTCAAGCGGCGAGTTGTTACTAAGCAGCGGTTTGCTTAACAGCGGTTTGAACAGGTTATCAGCGGGTTGAATATTTTAAATAACAAATTTCTTAAGGAAACTCTGGCGGTTTGAAAACTCTACGGCGGTTTGATCAAAATATTCTTCGCGGCGGGTTGCTTAACTCTTCGCGGCGGGTTGCTTGGCAGCGAGTTGTGTTCGGCGAGTTGCCTTAAAATTCCACCGGCGGGTTGCTTATTTCTTTGCAGCGGTTTGATAGCCTTTGGCGGCGAGTTGAGCTTCTGTCTTCGAAATTTGAAATATTTCAAACTCGGGATTTAATATCACTAAAACAAAACACGAATACGTTAACCTCACCACTTTTAACGTACACTCACTAATCATTGATCGATCAAAACATATCATATCATAATAATACAAGATGTCTAGTATGCAAGAAGACATCCAGTGTGCAGGTTCTGATACACGCCCACCAATGCTTGATAGAACAGACTTTGAATCTTGGCAACAACGTATACGTCTGTACTGTCTAGGAAAGGATAATGGAGAGAATATTATGAAGTCCATTAAAGAAGGACCATTTCAGATGGGAACGGTCTCAGATGTTATTACTGGAGGAACCGAGGGTGAAGTTCAACAAGGTCCAGTACGTGCTAGAGTCCTTAACGACCTTTCAGCTGAAGAAAAAGAAAGGTATAAAGCTGACATTCGTGCAACCAATATCCTACTTCAGGGTATACCAAAGGACATCTACTCACTCATCAATCACTATACTGACGCTAAAGACATTTGGGAAAACGTGAAGATGATTCTGGAAGGTTCTGAGTTAACAAAGGATGACAGGGAATCTCAGTTATACGATGAATTTGAACACTTCCGTCAAATCAAAGGAGAAACCATTCAAGGATACTATGTTAGGTTTACAAAGCTCATTAATGACATGAGAAACATCAAAATGACCATGTCCAGGATGCAGCTCAACTCTAAGTTTGTGAACAACATGTTGCCTGAGTGGAGTAGATTCATAACTGAAGTCAAACCTAAACAGAGGGTTGAAAGAGTCAAACTGTGACCAGTTGTATGCCTACCTAAAGCAACCTGAGGTGCATGTAATGTGAAACAGATTTATGATGGGAAAAGGTTCGGTCAACCTAATATGATCCTTTCGGCATTAGTGTGGACGCCCTCAGTCTAGCAGTTATCCAACACAATCATCCAAGTCTCCTCAATCCTCAACAGAACCATATCCTTCTGACAACTTTCAACGAAACCGGGAGTTCTTCAACAGAAAAACTTGATTGAAAGTTTTAACCAACTCACTTGCCATTTCACTCAATCGTACAAATCACATCTTCCTCAAACAAACCAATCACTTTAGAGCTTCGTCAAATGCAAGGAACAAAGCTTATGGTCATGAGGGAAAGTTGTGGTTCAAGATGTCCGTGGATGATACAAATGCGACTAATAAGAAGACACATTCAGAGAAACAATGCAAGAGGAAATGGTGTAGTGGGTAAATGTAGGAGCTCAGAACAGAGGAGGCATGATTAATCCTGGTCAAGCGAAACCCATCAAGTTCTACAACTGTAACGGACTAAGGCACATAGCACGTGAATGTCCAAGGCCAAAGCGACTACAAGATTCAGATACTTCAAGGCACAAGATGTACTAATGCAAGCCCAGGTGAATGGAGCAGTTCTGGATTGAAGAACAGTCGATTGTTTTTGACAGTGAAAAGGTTTACCAACGTGGATGATGATGTGGATGATTCAACTGAGAATGATTTAGCCCTCAATGTGGACCATATTTTTGAAGCTGATGAATGTGATGCATTCGACTCTGATGTTGATGAGGGTCCCACTTCACAGACCATGTTCATGGCGAGCCTCACATCTGAAGATCCAATTTACGATGAAGCCGGGCCATCATATGACTCGAATGATCCATTTGAGGTACAAGATCATGATGCTTTTGTAGATCATATGGATGAGTATCATGAAGTACACGAGATGCAAAACGATGTACAACACAGCTACATTGTTGACTCTGATGCTGACTATGCCAGTGATAGTAATATTATTCCGTATGATCAGTATGTGGAAGACAACGCAGAACATGTTGTACAATGCATTGCATCTTCTGTACGAAATGATGCACTAATGTCTATTCTTGATGAAATGCATGAACAGGGTGTACAAAGTAGATTAACGAATAAGCCAGACATGGTAATGAATGACTCAGTGACCTCTGAACTTGTGAGATATAAGGAACTGGTCGGGGAATATGAAAAACGGGCAAAGTTTGAATTAACTGATAGAGAACGGAAAATTGATGAACAAATGAGAATAATCATCTCGGACCGAAACAGAAAGGAAACTTCTTTAAAATCTGAACTTCATTCAGCACAAATACTCCTTAGTTCTACAGTTGACCATTATAAGTCAAAGACAAAAGAAGTAACACTTTTGAAAAAGGATTTTAAACAAAAAGAAGACAAATTCCTTGAAGAGTTTTTGGACTTAAAGAAGCTAAAAGATAAGATTGAAGATAGATTATACAAACAGGATCAGTCTGTTCAAACAGTTCACATGTTGTGTAAACCAAAATCATTTTATGATGAAAAGCACAAGGTAGCAATAGGCTACAAAAATCCCGTATGTCTCGCTCGTGCAAAGCAAGCTCAGTCTGCTCTGTATAATGGTCATGTACTTGTCACTACCAATCATACACCCACTGTCATACATGACTCAGAGGATACGCGTGAGTTAGCTGAGATAACTAGGAATAGAATGCTGTTGAAAATGCAAAGCCCTCTATGTGTGGAAAATAAAGTTAGGATTGCCCCCCCCCCCCCCGATTACTCGAAAGAGAACTTTCTTGCAACCTTTGCTCCCCAAAGAAATCTGACCCCAGAACAGATATTTTGGTCCATAGATGACAACAACAGAAAAAAGGCTGAGACCTTAGCTCCAAAACCAATTTCAGCATTGACAGTGTATCCACCCAATACTCCTGTCAAGCTTGTCCCCAGAATTCTTCCAACTAAAAGTCAAGTGAAGATTAATCTTTATGTACTCACACAACTTTTTACTGAATTTGACAAAACTTGCAAAACTAGAATCACCCCAACAGGTATTACAGAGGGGGAAAGAGGTTTTGAGCAAACGAAAAGATGTTACCTCACTGAAGTTATTCCATTTTTCAAAACTCTTAAAGAACACTTTGTTGGAGTTCAAACAGCCCTCTTTAAAGAAGTTAAAGAAATGGAAGAAATTTTTGATCAAATGAATAACGAAGTGGACAAGAATACTGTAGACAAGCAATGTGCTGAAATTGAAAAGAAAAACCTTCTCATTGAAAATGAGAATCTGATTGTTAATTGTTTGTCGACTCAACTGCTGTATGATGTGGAAAAATCACGTTGTCTAGATCTTGAAGCTGACATGTCTAAAGTTCATGATGAGTCAAAACTTATTTCAAAACTTGAAAGGGAATACCTAAATTTGCAATTAAAGTATCAACATCTTCAAGAAAGTTTTGATAATAAAAATTCACAAGCATCACAGGAAGCTCCTGATTTTAACTCATTCTTTAAGATCAAGAATACTCTCGAACATCAATTCAAGAAAAAGATCACGTGATTAGACCCTTGAAAAAGATCATAGTCGATAATGAGGAATGACATAAGTCGTGACCTTATAATTCTATAGATGTCACTAGCTCCTTTATTGAACAAAATGATTGTGATAGAGTAAACTATAAAAGGTCAAACAACATTACACATAATTGTATACTCAATAGAATCACGCGTGCTCACACAATTGAAAAGACATCTACCATGTTAATGAGATTGAGAGTCTAAAAGCTCATTGCGAAGCAAAGAACCTTGTTTCGCTAGTAACTATGTCAAACCAAAAGTTCTTGCTCCTGGCATGTATGCCATTGACGTTAAACACATCCCTCATCCCCTTAGCCCTTAAGAATAATATAGTGATCATTTTAAACTATATCAGACCAGCTTAAGGAAGTGTAGAAACGGTTAGGGAGATTGTAAGAGGAAAGCTAAATAATTTAAACCACTGGATAATTCACTTAACTATGCTTGCCAATACACTAAGTTATCTCAGGAATTGTTAGAATATGTGATTGGCACTTGCCCAAAAAGTTTCAATGAAAGAGATAACAAGGCTCCCTCTACCCCTGTTACTAGGAAAAAGCAAGTTAACGTAAAGTGATCAAACCAAACTTCTTCTAGCAACACACAGAAACACAAAGTGCACCAGAGAGTTCAACAGACTAATATCCCTGTGATTTCCCTCTTACAGGAGTAACCGATTCACGACGCTAGCGGATCAAAGCTAAAGCAATACACAGAGAATAGGATCTGCTCTGCAAAGAAGGACGAATAAGAAGGAAGTAGAAGTCCACCATAGGACAAATAAGTCAGTAGGACAAAAGTCGATCGGGTGATTCTAAGCATTAGCTCTAAGCGTGTTGTAATTAATTCGAATTCTGAATCTGTGTGCAAAACTTGTAACAAATGTGTAAACTCTGCAAGTCATGGAATGTGTGTTGTTAATATCTTGAATTCTGTGAATGCTACCCCCACCGTTAGAATTGTCTTGAATAAAGAGAAACAGATCTGGAAAAACTCAAAAGGTAAACTGTCTGATAACATTTAAACAAAGACCAAGCCAATCTGGAAACCAAAAGGCAAACTGATCAATGATATCATTTGTACAAAGACCCAGCGGGTTTGGAAAGCTACTGGAAACTATTTGCAGATATGGTTATCAATAGGAGACCATAGGAAAGAAACTCACACCTAGGAAAACTTGATTGTGGTCCTTACATGGTAGACCACAGGAAAGAAATATGTCGGATTGAGGGAAATTGCCAGTTTAACTAAGCTATTTTGTGAAATGTCTACTCCTCCTGCTAACCAACAGGTCCCCAACCAAAATTGGGGGAATCGAAATCCAACTCTCCAAACTCGCCAGTTTTCAATGCAGGTCGTACCAGGTCCATTGCTTGTATCTGGAACTCAGGACTGTTCAAAACATCATGACGGGAATTGTTCCAAATAAGCTCATGAATTTTGTGGAAAAGTTCATTGGGACAGTCAGATTCGGGAATGATCACTTCGGAGCCATCATGGGTTATGGAGATTATGTTATTGGTGACAGTGTAATCTCAAGAGTATACTACGTGGAGGGACTTGGACACAACCTATTCTCTGTAGGCAATTTTGTGATTCTGATCTTGAAGGAGCGCCTTCAGAAAGCATACTTGCTTTTGTTCGTGATAATAAAGGTACAGATATCCTTCAAAGTAGTTTGTGGCAACCACTTGTACACGATATCAATTGATGAAATGATGAAGTCGTCTCCAATATGCAATCGTCGGATTAAACCATTTAAACTCGGCACAATCAATGATCAAGCACCGAACAAGATCTGGTTTAGAGGTCTACCATATATTGAAGTTGAAAAAGATCAACATTAGCCTCAGCCTGTCAACTTGGAAAAAGCCAGAAGATTCTCCACAGACAAAATCTTGAACAATACAAATATGGAATATCTTCCTACCCTTCACATGATTCTGTGCGGTCCCAATAAGATTCCAGTAGTATTAGAGGGAAAAGATACATCTAGACATCAGTATGACTATTCAAGATTTACATGGGTCAGAGTTTCTGATAGCGAATCAAAGGATTAAACCCAGAGTTTGTCATCAACTTCTATGCATCTCCACCGCTTAGAGACTGCTCAATCTATCTCAACACACACACAGTTCGCACACATGTCCATAATCTCTGCTTACCAAGATAAAGACGCTCAGCATCCCGTTCAACTTTATACTTACGTTCAGCACGTATCAAGATCTCCTGATCAAGAGCACATTCTAAGACAGGTTGTCAACACCTCTATCATAGCACAGCGAACGTATCAAGATATCGAGATCACGCTTGTCCAGACAAATCTTCATCTACGTCCGATGTTGTAGATAGGCACGATAATAGCGACAGACCCAATGAATAGAACACCCATATCAAGCGTTCTATCACTTCAGCGTCTGTTATCAGCATCTCCATGTCAACTGCTGACCCTTGTGAGCTACGCCATCCAGGTTCTGTCGATTCCCCACCATCGTATGTTACAGCTAATCTATACAACACCCAATCATCGAAGAACGATTTTCTTCGTCTAAATCATACATCCAATACTAATCAGAGCCAACTGCTAGGCACAACAAACTAACGCACCTAATAGCTCTCGTCGCAGATGCAATCAACTCGACAATCATGCTCAAGTGCTTACCTTCTTTCTCGTTAGATACTCGCGATGATGGTAGCATCGCCCTGTGCTATGATCACATCTATACTAACATATAGACAACAGGATCACACATAGGGTGAACTAGCGATGTTCTGCCAAAGCTACATTTGTCGTGACTTGACTCGAGTCCTCTATAGAAGTATCTGGCCGCTCCGCGTCTGACGCGAGAGGGCGACATCTACAATCTAACACATCAAACGACACATTCACTTCGCGAATCTTCATTAGATAAATCTCTCTTACACGCACATATAATCAGAATTAAAATATATAAACAGACAGGCTAGCGAATCACCAAACCATGGCTCCTGACTTCGAGAACATATTGATGTCTCTCTGAGGAACCATGTCAATCTCATATCTACTCTCACAGAGACCGACAACCTTAAAGAGAGCGACCTCCCAATCTCAGGAACCAAACAGAGAATCCCACTCTCTGACCATCACTGAGACTCATGCAATAGCGCTATATATATTCGTCTCACCCCATGTTAGCGACATGAACAACGTTACAACTAATGAACTATTTCTCGATATCACAGAGAAGCATACATCTTCTGCATAGCTAGGGGGAGTTCACTACACAGCGTACTCTCGTAGTGTGCACTACAATACCAGTGTACATATCTTCTAGAGCTCTCCTACGTCTACTCACAAAAATGGGCCATAAGATCCGCGTCATCAAGTGCTGTGTCAGGTTTATCGAATACAGAGCGAGAGCTAGCCGGGCACAATCAGATATATCTTTTCTCTATTGATCACCACAGTACTATGACACTTATAGCTAGCAGAACGCCCCTCTTCACTGTACACGTAATAAGACCATATAAAGTTGCTACAATGCGAATTCAGATTGCAACAGTCTAACATCTATTGCGAGCGATCAGACCTTTGCTCATTCATCTTAATAGTTTCAGAGGAGATTATTATGCATGCGCACGTACTTGAGCACAGATCATCATCGTGAGGAATATTCAATTCAATTTCAGACAGTAACCCAACCAAGTTAATTCAGCACCTCTCTCCAACGCCCGTAAAAAAAACGTCCACAAACGCACTGCAAGTCACAAAAGACTCAAAGCGGCTCCTGTTGCTCAAACGCATCATTCCCACCAAATCTTGAGAAACTCTGAATCATACATACCTATCCCCATTCGTTTCTGACTTGATAGCTGTAGTCACATTCGTATACTAAGGCGCAATTGCTCATCCGCTCACTGCCTTATCACACCCACCTGGATATCGGGTCTATCCACAGAGATGGCAAGCAAATCAGCGCGTAACAGTTAAATTGCGCATTGGAAATCCGCTAGGCCACTTTGTGGCTGCTGTCTTGATCATCAACTTTGCGAAAATCATAGCGAGAATCGGTCTTGTCCCATATTCTTTTTTCTGAAAATCTGTGAGCAACAAAATAAGCCCAATTTTTTTTTATCGGAAATGATAAAGCAAGGACCCACATGTCACAAAAAATAGACGACTCCAAAAACTATCCCGTCTTCCTTAAATTCCTCGCTAATTCCGTCAGACTAAGAAGAAAGCACATCACTTCTTACAATTGCGAGCATTTTACCTTTCCATAGCAAACGACTGCGAGTTCGATGACTAGTGACTAATTGACTACTATTCATTGCTCTTATATTCTACCCTGCTAAATCCGCTCGATGCTTCAAATTATTCACTTAATAGCATGACTAGGTTTTTTATCAATTCGCCTTATATGAGCAAGATGTATATTGTATACATAAAATATCTATTACTTTTCGATGACTATCTATCTCATATTTTTTTCTTTTTTTTTCCCATTTCTCAAAAACACACTTCGAAGCATAGGGCGCACAACAAGAAAAGAAAACACACCCCCAAAATCGACAACAAACTGGAGCCGCGGAATATAGCCACTTGGACGGACATCTACTATCCATGACCATACCCATCATGCAGCGCACAAACACGACATCTAACACCTATGTGTCACAACAGCGACCAGCAAAGCTAGATGCACTACCCCGACACATAGTATCTCCCCATCACGACATTCAATTCTCCACATACCCTACTACTACAACCGACCACAGAGTCTCCCGCGTGCATGTTACAATTAACCAATCACAGAGTTCAACGCCGTGCACTCATTCTCACTGTCTATCAAAAAATTACTAACGTGCGAACACCGATTCTTCATCGCTGAGTGAGAAGGCGATACCTAAGAGCGATCTTCGAGCGTTAACTCACACAGCACTTCTACGCTCTTAAGCTGCTGACTGCGCCTTTCTTCCCACAATTGCTCTCTCGCTCAAGATACTCTCACATGAGAGAAACACACAATTGCAAAAACGTCATACACACAACGACTTGCTATTCGCAATTCACATTAGAGTGATACTCACTTCAAAAGCGCAAGTACCTGATGAACACACATACTCACACCCCTCAAATCTAGACGAGTACACACTGCTGGCAGTAGGGCAGAGAGTATCAGACTGTCTCTCCTAGACATCTCTACAGAAGACAATATCGACTGCAATACGACATTAACACACAACATGCATCTGTCAATCCACAAAATATCACAGAGATAAGGTAACGTCACAAGAACTCTCATACGAACTGCTTCACTCCTATGTCTTCAGACACAAGTCACAGTACTGCTCACACTCTCCTACAACGCGAGCGTATGACTCTGATGTTGCTGAACATTCAAACCATGGCAGGATCTCTGCAAAACGAATACAATGTATAGCATTAATAGCTTCGACACAGAGTCTCGCGACAGAGACTGCATGACACACCAGCGCGAGATTCACGCCCAGATGACTTGTATACACACTATCTTAGTATGTAATTCATGTTAGCCATCCATAACTAGGCAGTCTCTACCTCCGGAGCAAAAATACAGATCTCTAACAGTACTCACAAATGACTCAACATGAGTCTCTGCCCTGTGTTGAAGCTTGGGACTCGCTCATCACAAACTGTCAACGCATCCTACTCACACAAGACCACTCACCTCTACTCCGCGACATAGTACAACTACACATAATCTCTTGTTAGAGATCGACTCAGAGTCCACGTCGGCACTGTCTGGTCTCAACACAAGCTACTCATTCTAGTCTATAATGAACACAACAACTTCATACATAGTGGACTCTCTCTGCTGTCTACTATACTCTATCACTGTGCGAATTTGAGACCCATATCATTCAGACACCCCTACATCATAGAAGTTGACACAATCTTAGTACTCTCATTGTAGACTTATCGATCGCGAAAGTCAGTGTGAGATAGACCTGATATTTAAATTCACACACTAAAAAGAGTAGAGAATACTGCAATATGGTCTTCTCTACACCTTTAGAATAATTCAGTGACACTATATACGTAGAAAAGGACTCATTGCTAGTTGTAACGTGAGTTCAAAGACGTATACAGGTTTCTTCAACACTAAGAGAACACTCTAAGCGACATTGGTTCATAACTGTGATGTAAAGACATAATAGTCAATGTGGGTGTGTTTATGCACCAGAGATGCATACTCTAGCCAAATATGAAAGGACACTATGGATAGATACAGTCATGAGCAAGACTCACAAATCGGAGGACACATGTAAACAGAGATATCTCTCGCTAAGATAGGAAAAGGTGTGAGTGACTTACAAGTAGGTACGAGGTCTACTGAATATTAGGTTTTGAGCTTGACACTACTGTGCAATTTTCTGTCCATTTGTTTTTTAAGAATCAAGGACATAGGACAACGGTGTGATAAGTGACCGCGGAAAACGTGACATACACTGAGTTTTATAACGTTCCTAATAAAAAAATAAGGTCATTGATTGTCATACACAAGGTTATCACTATATATGTGGTGTGTAATAAATTTCTTAGGACACATCGTGCGTGGAGTATGTTAGCTGCATCGCTGAGTACTAATGTAGCATGTGAAATTTTAGATAAGTTCTGTTTCATAGGGCTACACGGTAAGATACGAGTTGTACATAAGTAGGGATCGTAGATCGTGTCATAGTTGTGCCTGAAACTAGATAGATAGTAGATAAGAATATACTTTCGTGATTTTCTAAAAAAAAAAACATGTGATTGCATGTCAAGGACATTATTTGTTATTTTTTACTAGTCATATAGTTCTGACTATATGACAGATTAGACAGAACACTGTTCAGATATTTGAGCAATCAAACACAGGCAATGTTGCTCATTGGAATATCTTGTGTATTCTACAGCACACTTTTATGGACACACACAGACGTCACTGGATATGATGGGATGGTTCAAAGTGAGGAGATACGGGGAGAGATTGTGGTTGGACAGTCTAGTATGTGACAGAGGGAGTATGATTGGTGCTGAGTTGATGATCTTAATGTTGATATACATTGTTATAAAGTTCTGTATATTAGTGATAACGTAATACAAGAGACAAGATAGTTTGAATTCTCTTTGTGATAAGTGTCGTTGATTCTTAGTCAGAGCACAATAAGTGGTCAGTCTCATGATTCTTCAGTCTGTATTATCGCCTCAATAAATTAAAATATATAGTGACTTGATTTGAGAGGTAACTTCAAATTCTAGAGACTTGTTTTCGGTTCGACGCCGTCTATTTAAGATAAGCCGAGAATCCTCTTAAGTCTAGTTTTAACATTCGATAATTTTCTCTATAAAATCGCCCACATCAAACTTACAATAAAAAAAAAAACCCTAAATCCGGAAACAAAGAGAAATTGAGTGAAATAGGCAAAATTCTGACACGAAACTTTGCTCGAGACGGCGGGTTCATGTAATAATTACCTTAACCACAGTTGTCCTAAAAAAAAACTTGGCAGACTTCTTACACACTCCAGCAGAACTGTGCACATACCTTATTCTTCATTTTATCACCATGACTCACATACTACCCATGTACTCAAATACTTAGTCATCGTTTAACTTGTTCTCTTTTTATTTTTTTTGATTGAGCATTTAATCACTCTATATTTGTCATTATGCAATTTGAATTAATGTACTATGCTACATAAGTTTATTTATTCCTACACTAGTTTAATGCCTTTACAATTTGGCCATATTAAAAAATTTAAAACCCAACAAAAAAAAAAACGGTTCCCCTTCGTTTTCTCGGCCATAAATCCTATCTATAATAGCTTTGGAGTCTGCTTTGTATTCTCTTTTTGTAATGTGCATTTCTTTTCTTATTTTTTCTGACATTCGCATCTGTATTCATCTAAAGTCAGAGGAGTCATGGTAAATCAATGCCTCAATTTCTAGTGAGTAAATCCGTGTATGGACACGGAATCATCAATAACTCGATGTCTCTCTTAACAAACTCTTCAACCCCTCTCCATCTACCTCATCAAATATATATCCCCGAGCATTAAACCAAGACAGACTTACCTTCTAAGCTGGACACTAAAACACCACAAAGTTCTTCCACATCCATAGCACAGACCCCAATTCTATCCCCAAGCTCACAGACATCTATCTCCAGACTAATGCTTTGTTACATAGCTCCTCTCTGGAGATCGTTAGCCAAAATTTAGGAAGATTATATTATGAATTTTGCTCCCATTCTTCACTTATCAATTAATTTTCAACAACTTAAAACAAAAGAAAAACACGCAAATCATATCTGCGGTAATCTCCCCTAACAATCAACCGGCAATCCAATAATCAACCAAATCAGAATAGCGTAAATCCCCAGCGCGCCAATCAACGCCCAACACGAATGCTCACGACCTAATACACATATATCCTAAGAAGTGCAAATAACGTGGGAGGAAAAAGCAATATCCCACACTTTCCCTTTCATTATTATTTCCCAATTTTAACCCTCCTTTCCATCTAGACCCAATTATTTTGCTTCATCATAGCCGTTGCGTTTTTACAGATTTGATAGCAGGCGATGAGATTTATTGAATTACGGCCGGCACATGGCGAGAGAAGACGCCCCACGCGTCACTAAAGGAAACAAGAGCAAGCACCCCCCCGCAGTCACCCCCCTCGTCTTAAAGGAAATTAGTTGTAATATGAAACAAATAAATTTACAATGTGCCAACTAAAAACCCAGACAACACATAACACGGGCGATGTGTTACTTCCTCTTAGCACTAAATTATTCCCTTTCCCTCCACTACCCTATATACTCCCGAACTTAATTCACCCTCCACACACCTTTTTTCTACTGCTCTACCACACACAGGCGAACCCGGGTACGGCCCGAAGACGATCCTTCCACAGAACAATACACCAACCAAATCAACAACAGAATCAGCCCCCCAGACCCCACCAAACCACAAGAACCAACAGACCCAATGGAGAAAACGCAGATTGTGACCCCAACCCCCCCCCCCCCAGTACCCACCAAGTATTAAAGTAGATCCTCCCCCACGCCCCACCCAAACCCACACCAAAAACCATCACCTAAAGTCAAACCTTCCGCCTACCCCAACCCCCCTCCGTCCTCTTCTCGGAGTCTTAGCGAACCTAGTCTCCACTACTAAGAGTGCCGCCGCTCCTTGTGCCCACCCCCCCCTTGATACCCTACTGAACAAACATATCACACCGACCGCACCCCGTTCCAAGAGATATTCCACAGCCTGTTGCCAACCGGTCCCTACACTTCGCCCACAAACAGGCCCCCTCGGAACATCCTACCGGCCCACCCCCTCCCCAGCCCCACCCCCCCACCCCAAGCCCCCCGCTCTCCGACGGAACAAACTACCCCTAAACACACCAAGGACTCCCGATCCGGACCCTATAGGGAGAAGCAAACACTGGAGAAGAAGTATTCCCTACAAACACCATGGCCTTAATAGATCCACTCCACCAAAAAATATACGCCCATGCAGCGAACCCGGCAAGTAGCCACGTAAAGAGAGGTACCACTCTAGTAACAAGTTATAAACACATGGCACAGCTGGATCCATTTATCAAAGAGTCAACCTTCAATCACCAAGCACCCACAAGATACAAGCGTACGTACTTTCCACTTCAAAGTTCCTATATGTGCGAGATAAAACCAACATTACCAAACGTTTCATTACACCCTACTCTCGATCTGGAGAACATTCCCTAAATTAAAACTAGAAGCCTCTTCAACCAAAACCCGCACTGTATTATCTCTACCCCTAATATTCTAATCTATTATCTTCCCAATGAATACATTTAATAAAATGAAATGTCCTATCCCCTAAGCAACCCCGACCCCCGCCAGAAAATTATTAGAATAACCCACCTCGCCAAAACCCTCACGACCCAAAAGAATTTCTATCCACAAATTACCTTGATAGGAATTAGATGAGGGCCCCCGATTAGAGTTTCAGAGAAGGACATCAAGAAAAAATCCTAAAACTAAAATATAGCAATGAACACTGTGAGGAGAAGGCCTACAATCACGCGCTTATCTTATCAATCTAAGTAATGAACTAAGACACAAGGTCACTATCCAATCGACATCTCAAGAAAAATATTGGACATATTGCCAATCCAAAAAGTCTCAGACCAAATATACCCTACAATACAAATCCAAAAAAACCTAAAGACTACAGATGATTTCGAGCGGTACCAAACAAAAAAAAAAAAACCTCCCTAACAAAAACAAACAATAATACGCACTAAAAACCATCGGCAAAGCTTCCCCTAAATCCCCCCCTGACTAAAGGTCCCGAATAATAGACCCACCCCCATCCGGCACCAAGTACAAATTAATCTATATATGCGGGGGCAACAAGACACAAACACAAAGCACATAAAATCATCCTCTCCTACCCAAACCATCAGAAAAATACGGAGAATTAGGTTGAGACACATAAACTAAAGACTTATCCAACAACACGTGCACCAGGTGGAAGCTAAAACTAAATACATAACACACAAAATTTTTACTACACACAAAACAACATACAAGAGAAAAACAACCAAACACCCCCCACGCCCCCAGAAGAGCCCCCCCCCCCCCCCCCCCCCCCGCCCACGCACCCCCAACACACTCCCCACCCCCACACAATAGCACACCACCTCACCCCCTAAAAAACGTGCTTACCGCCCCCAGACCACCAACACTGACTATGCAACCTATCTCCCCTACCCCCACCAATACCCCCCAGCGATAACTACTTATCTCACCACCATCGGGGTTACAGTCCCAAAACAATATGGCAAGGCACCAAACACGCTTCCCCTTGCACCCCTCCCCCGTCCCAACGTCCCGGTTATACAACCAAATCAAACGAAAACCGTAGCCCCGTCCACCCCCCACCCCCCCCCCCAGCCCCCCAGAACCGCCCCCCCCCCCAATCAAAACCCCCCCCGCCCCTGATCGCATACCAACCTCCCCCCAACCCCGGCAACCCCCCCCCCGCATAACCACGCCCCCCCAAACACTTATATATAAAACACTACCGCACAACGCAACAACCCCCCCTACCCCCCCCAACACAAACATCGCCCCACCCCACACCCACCAAGCAACTCACACCACACCGAGCCACACGCACCGCCACTCGGGCTGAACCACCCCCAACCCTGTACGACCCACTCTCACCTAACTAATAAACCCACAAAATAACCCCCAAAAATTTGCTACCTCTCCCACACCCCGCACAACCCCAGCCCTTACCAAAAACTTTGAAAAAATACAACCAACAATAAAACAGAAAATACAACCACCAAATCAAGAAACAAAATAAAACAACACATACCAAATCACAAAAAAACCCAAACACAAATCACCAACTAACACACCAAACACCACAGAAAAAACGCAACCACCCACACCCCAAAACTCACAACAAAAAACAACAACAAAAATACAAACACAAACCACAAACAAAAAACCACCACAACACACACAAACACCCCCACCCCAGAAACAACCAAACTATCAAAAAACAACCAGAACAAACCCCCAACAAAAACAAACAAACATCAAAACTTACCCCCCAAACCAAAATAAATCTCACACCAAACCCAACCACCAAATTCCACTTAACCTCATCCCTCCTCAAATACAAAACCCCCCCCTCTACACCACACCCCCCTATCCCCAAAAACCTCCCCCCCCCCCCAACCCCCCACCCTCCCCCCCCCATACCACACCCACCCCTCCCCCCCCCCCTCTCGCAAAACCCCCCCCCCCCCCCCCCCCCCCCCCCCCACCACACCCCCCACAACCCCCCCCTCCCCACCCCCCCCCAACCCCCCCCCTCTCCCCCCCCCCACCAAAAACCCCCCCCCCCCCCCCCCCACCACCCCCCCCGAAACCCCTGACCTACCCAACCAAAACAACACACACCCTGCGCCCACTCCCCCCCCCCCCCCCCCCCCACCAACCTCCAACCAATCCCAAAACCCACCCACACCCCCACAACACACCAAACCCCCCACCCCCGGCCACCATCCCCCTAACACCACCCCCCCCCCCACTCCCTCCACCCACCCCCCCACCACCCCCCCCCAAACCACCACCCACCCCCAAACCAACCCCCTACAACACCCACCCCCAAGAAAACAAACCCCCCACCCACCCCACAACACCCCCCCCCCCCCTCCCACAACCACACCTACCCCCCCAAACTCACAAACCCCCACCCCACCAAACCCACCCCCCCCCCACACCCCACCCCCCCCACCACCCGCACGGGAACCCCTACATACCACCACCAACAAAACCCCACCCCCAAACCCCCACCAAACCCACCCCCCCCAAAACCGCCCAAAACATCCCCCCCACCCACTGCACCCCCCACTCAAAGCCCCCCCAACACCCCCCTCACACTCCCGCCCACCTAACCACCCACCCCCCACATATTCCCCCCCCCCCCAACTCACCACCCCCCCCCCCCACCCACCCCTCCCCACCCCCCCAACCCCCCTCACCGCCCCCCCCCCACCCCACCACCCTACCACCCCCCCCACCCCCCCAAACCCCCACTCCCCCCCCCACACCCCCCCCTCCCCCCCCACCACCAACCACAAACCCCCCCCACAACCCCCCAACCCCCCCCCCCCCCATAAAACCCCCCCCCCCCCACCCCCCCCCCCCCACCACACCCCACCACCCCCCCCCCCAAAGAAACCCCACCAAACCACCAGAATACCCCCACCCCCCCCCCCCCCCGACCCACCCAACGCGCCCCCCCCACCCCCCCCTCCCCCCCCTCCCCAAACTAACTCTCCCCCCCCACCCCCCACCCCCACACCCTTATATAACTCCTCCAACTCCCCCCCACCCCACCCCGTCGTACCACTACCCCCCACCCCCCCCCACTACGCCCCCCAACCAACCTAGCGCCGGAATATTACCCATCCATTACCCCCCCTCAATATACACGTATTACTCTCAACCTTTCAGACTACCCCCCTCCCTTGACCTAAATCACACCTCCCATCCCATACCCTCCTTTCTAATTCCTTCACTCTTTAAATGGTTGGAAAACCTTACCCCCGATCTTCATCACCCCACTCACCCTCACACTACATTTCCCTTTCCCTTACTCCGCACTAGTACCTTGCCTATAATCGATTTAAACTAATATATATCCCATTCCACCTCCTCCCCTCACATAACCCCTATAACACGTAAAATACAACACCGCAAAAAATTCAACGGTACCAAAGTTTATCCTTATACTGTCCTAGCTACAACTATATCTGCACATTCAACTCCCCCCTTCTACACTACACGAAAACTCCCTCCCTCAATCAACAACAAACATCCAATAATGTCTGTTATAGAGGGTATTCAATTCACACAAAGATCCTACTCTACCTCACAATCAACAATCACAATCCATATCACACCTCCATACCTCTCTATAACCTAAAATCCCCATACTACCCTACACAACCTACACCCACCTACACCTAAGTACATATCCCAAACCAATCTATGCCAAATTGTAATACCAAATATACATATCTATGTAATTTATTTACTTGTACTAATTTTTAATCTTTTAAAAATACATTTTTTAATTTTAATTAATAATCTTCTTTATAAAAACAACTAAAAACTTTACTAAACTTTCAAACACTAAATTAAAAATTTATTACTACTAAAAAAATATTTAAAACTATATCTATTTAATTTTTAATTAAACATCTTAAATCCACCTCGACCATTTATTCCCCCTTTACAAAAAACTTACAAATACCTATACCTATTGGAGACTGGGTCTTTAACTCATAATACCAAAACAAACACATATAGGATCAACCCACTGAACACGAAAAAAATCACAAATACACCCTAAGACGAGGAGCAATAAACCCTGAATGGTGGTAGGAGAGTTTCTTCTTTTCTTGGCCGAAGACCTCAATCACCCAAAACAATCAAAAACCCTAACATTTCTTGAGTCAATCTTGCTTGTAATCACCGTATAATCGAACCATAGAATGCTCCTACACCTTAATTCTCAATCCAATCTCGTTAAAAACTCAAGATTCTTGAAAATTAATATTATTTTTACAAATCCATGAATGTTTGAAATTAGTTATGGGATAAGATGAGGATGAATTTTAGGGATATTTTTGTGGAAAAGAATGATTTTCAAGAAGTTTTAATGGTGATAGTGAAGGTTTTATGGTTGTTGGCTCGTACAGTGAAGAAGAGAGGGAGGAAGAAACTGATTTCCTGTGTTTGGGTTATGTGTGTGTCGTGTGATGTTATTAAAAAGGGGAGAGTGGGTTTTTATTTTCCTTGTTGGGCTCTATTTAGGACTTGAAGGCCTTAAGTAACTATGGACCAAGATTATAAAAAAAATAAGGGGTGTCTTGTGTTGGGCCGCCGTGCCCGAGAAGAGGTGGAAGGGTCATGGACTAAATTTTGCCTAACTAATGACACTTATTAATCTCGGGCCCTATTACCTATTCTAGTCCGATACTTTTTCCTAAATCGCGATTTTTGACTCGGGTGCAATTTAAAACACGAGGAAAGACTAATATTATAAAAATAAAAATAATTAGGCACTCAAGGCCCGAATACGGATTCGTTGGTTTCTCGATCGTTAAAACGGATAAACTTTAAATCGTAGATTCGCGAGGGTTTTAAAATTGACGATTTTAATAAAAATCGATTAAGATAATAAAATGAATTATTAAAAAAAATAATTATAAAGTTCATATTAAGTAGCGACCTTAAATACGGGGTTTTACATTCTCCCCTCCTTAAGGGAGCGACGTCCCGCATACGATTCTCCTATTCGCTTTACACTTGCTCAAGAAGAGTTGCGGGTATACTCAGGTCGTCATCGAGGTTTCTAACAGAAACTAAATGAGAAAAAGTCAAAACATCAAATATATGCAACGTGCATAAGCGAACGGACTGAATGACGCGAGAATCTTGAAAGGAAAGATAAAATACATGACTCGAAGAAGAAGCCATTGAATACAAGGAATTTAACAAGTCGTCAATTCTTGGAAGCGATTAATGGTTCATTACCATTAGATTATCAAGTTCGCGGTGGTCGATACACATTCGGAAAAACCCATATAACAAATCACGAGTCGAAAGAAGTTCATAGCCTAAAGAATGATTCGTACAAACGAACGCACGCTATGCCGGATACACATAAGCCCACTCATTTATAATTTGTCACTTACAAAAGAGGCGCCCAATCCCTTGTAAGTAAGAATTTTATAACTTATGGTTCTGGTAATTAATAATTCTTTCCTTATCAAATGAATAAGCCTAATTATTTCATAAGATATTATAAACCATCTTACTTAAGTATCCCGGCACAAAACACAATATCAAAAACAATTGTATTACAAGCAACAAAAATTGGTACTCGCGCGAACTCACCCTTAAAACCTATCTATAAATGACATAAATAAACCAAGGGGACGAAATCACGCGAGACAAGAAAACCGAAGCATTATAGAGTGTTCCCCGGGTCGTTATGACCCACACGAGACATAGAATGGAATATCGAAAAACGTTTGATGATTGTAGTGTTTAATGTAACAAGAAATGATTGGATATTAAAACTGAAAGTAAAATGCACATAAAATTTAAACAAAGGCACATAAGCTGAAATTGATTTAAAGTCTCGCAAAGGCCAAACACTAAAAACTTTTTACACTAAGGCACAAATAAGCTCTATAAGCATAATACAAACAAATAAGCTAATCTAACTCTAAATAACAAATTAAGCATGCAATTAAGCTAAATAAACATCAGTACACAACAATAACTAACAACAGAATTAACTACCAGTACTAACATAGAGTTAGTACTTGCTAGGCAATAAGTTAGTACTGTTAAGCTAAAGGTTAGTACTGTTAGCCTTATCAAAACACAATTAAACAGGAAATAAGCAAATAAGCTAAAACAGGAGGTTAACTACCCAAAATAAACACTTAAGCATAAGAGTAAGCAACCAGAATGGACTATAATGATAAATAAGCTAGAAAACTAAAACTGATTAACCCCTTAAAATTATTTTGAAAAGACCAATACGTTCTACTTACTGAGCAGTACACCTAGAAATAAGCTTTAATCACTCTAAAAATCTAACTAATCTTAACAAGCTGAAATAATAAGCTGATAAGCTAAAGTTGAACAACCAGTACTAACAGTAAGACTAACACACTAACATTGGAGACAGTACAGGTAGTGTTAAGTTATGTGCGGATCCAAAAAGTGAAACTAACAGTACTAACTTAGAGTTAGTACTGCTAGTGTGAATTAGTACATGACCTAAAAATGAACTAGCAGTACTAACTTGGAGTTAGTACTGCTTGTTCAAAACAGCCTTTAACATTTCCAAAAATCATTTTTATTTCAAAATTATTAAAAACAGATTATCAAATAACAAAGTAAAAACACTTAAAAAACAATTTCACAATCCATAATACGCACTTAAATAAGCATGAATTAGGTCCTAGCAGTAAAACTTAAAAACAAGCATTCTGCTGAAAGTAAGAATAAATAAGTAAGAAAGAGAGTTATAGACAAAGAAATCCCTTGCTCAAAACAGGTGGTCAAACAATGAAGCTAACAAGCACTAGCTCGCATAAAGCAAGCTAGTGAGAGTTCCATAAAAAGCCCATCCATAACTGGCTTATCATCCATAACATAAGCTAGGTATATTTAGAAGTATTGATGTTATTCCTCTTACTACTTAACTTTTTAAGTTCACTTAGTTAAAACAGTTTGTAAACAAGCTGTATTGAGAGCTTTTGAACATAAAACAACTCAATTCAGAAACTTAACATTTGGGATTATAAAGTGACTTTAAAAACTCAAACTTGCATTAAAACTTGAAAGTGTTACAAGCTGAAAGTAAAAACTGTAAACAACTGAAAATAAGCTAAGTTAAGTTAAAAACTAAAAACTAGATTCTAAGATAGATGCCTCAAAGGCTTACAAGAAGCTCTATATATAGCCGAAGTATTGGACTTGCATCTTGTGCTTCTTTGGAGAGATAAAACTAAGTGTGCTAGTTTTGTGAGGTAAATCTAGAGCAAATCCCAGCCTTTGATTTCTTTTGAGTTTCTTTGGAGACAATCTCAGCCATCGAAGTGCTTTGGGAATGGAGAGGGATTGCCAACATGGACTTTATAAAGCTAGGGGGGAAAGTAGGGTGGATGAAATGATTTGGTAGGATGTTGAGTGATTTTGCAGGAGAAGTATGGGAGCAAAACAGGGTGCGGGCTGGTTTTGGTATTGGCGGGAGAGAAGTTTTATACAAGTTGGGTTGTGACAGAGAGAGGTTGAAGATGATTAAGGGGATGTTTGGTTTGTGTACAAGAAAAGCCCCTCCACATCTTTCTTCTTTTCATTCCCTTTCTTTCTTTTATAAATGAAGTTTCCCAAATTGGCAAAATCAGCCCCTGCCTTTGTTTTCTTAATAATATAACTTAGGGGTTTGGCATTTTTGACCCCTCAAGTTATATTTTTCTTTGCTTTTTCTTCTCGGAGTTGACTTGACTTTGATTGGGCTTCGTCTTCACACACTTTTCCATCCCGTGTTCGGTTTTGTCGCTTTTTGCTTGGTTTTTCGTCTTTTTGTGAGATATCCGTTCCTACACAACACAATTAGCAAAACAAGCATATATTTGGCATTTTGAGTCCGTTTTTTGTTATTTTAGCTCGTTTTTAAAGGTAAAAGGTATGTGTAATTAAGCACATACCAACTAGAAAAGGAAAAAGAGAAGACAAGGACCATTTGTGCAATTTAGCGAAACTCTAACCATTTTTACCCCGTTTTCAGTTATAAAAATACGCATGAATCCCATTTACTGTTCCTCATCTTCTTCCTCTTTTACCATGGGTAAAAGAGAGGGAAAATGAAAATTGAGGGCTCTAATGGTCAATTCATAAGGTCTACATCAATATGGCAGGGTCAAATCAGTCTTTATCAAGGGCTCT
>BQNB010031575.1:16053-53866 GCA_026074375.1 Tanacetum coccineum | reverse complement strand
TCTTGCTCTTGAATTATTCAGCCGATCAATGGTATAGGGGAGTTAAAAAGTGATTTAGGGATAATAAGGTTTAGTATTTATAGGATTAGAGTCCAAGTTAGAATCAAATTTGTTTCCTTTTTTTCCCCAAAACCCATAACCGGCCGAACCCTTATCCCTTTTTTTATTAATTACTTAATTATTTGCATTACCTTAAGTTTTTATAAAAACCTAAGCTTATTTGAGTATACCTTTTTGCGTAAACGCAATTTACTAAACTTTTAAAATAAATAACTTTTCATTTTTATTTTAACCTAACTTTCCAAAAATAGAAATTTACATTTCATTCTTATTCTAACTACTAACACCTATTCATACCTAACATTACTAACACATAAATACGTATACGTAATAATACTTACACGATAAATCACTAAAACGCTTAAATCACAAAAATCATTTCCTTGTCACCAAAAGTGAACGAAATGAACTCCACAAAATCCAACACAAATCCAATCCCAATGAGACGATCACGCTCAATGGATTGATTACCAAATCTCACATATCCCACATAAACACATATAAACACGTATAAACACAAATAACACATAACCCATACATTGCAACAGATACATAAGTCAACACTAATAGTTTGACTAACCTGCTCAAGTCATGGTTGTCACAGTATCCCCTCCTTTAGGAAATCTCGTCCCGAGATTTAACTAGCCGATTCATCAGCTCGATCAACAAACAACTGAGGATACTTAGACTTCATATAATCCTCGCGCTCCCAAGTGAACTCAGGATCACGCTTAGAATTCCAACGAACTTTCACAAGCAAAATCCTACTACGCTTTAAACTCTTAACTTCACGGTCCATTATCTCTACAGGTTCCTCAACAAAACGAAGAGTTTTGTCAACCTTAATCTCGTCCAATGGCACATGCAAACTAGCATCCGCCAAACACTTCTTTAGGTTTGACACATGAAACGTGTCATGTACTCCACTCAACTCCTCGGGCAATCTTAACCGATAAGCTACGGGGCCGATCCTTTCAAGAATCTCAAATGGTCCTACATACCTCGGTGCTAACTTACCCTTTTTCCCAAAGCGAATTACGCCTTTCCAAGGCGACACTTTTAGCATAACTCGATCTCCTACCTCAAACTCTAACGGTTTGCGCCTATTATCAGCATAGCTCTTTTGACGATCTCTCGCTGCTTTGAGCTTCTCTTTTATCAATGCCACTTTATCAGTCGTCTCTTGAACCAACTTAGGTCCAATCAAACTACTTTTCCCAATCTCAGCCCATAAAACAGGCGACCTACACTTCCTTCCATACAATGCTTCAAACGGAGCACACCGAATGCTCTATTACATCAGGCCATAACTCTCAAGGACAAGCCTCTTCATCATCATATATTGATGATTTAATGTTCTCATTCTTTGCTAATCAGTTAAATAGTCCACAACTGGATGATGAAGACTTATAGTAGATTGATCATGATGATTTAGAAGAAATGGACCTTAAATGGCAGGTGGCCATGCTTTCTATGAGGGTAAAGAGATTCTATAAGAAGACTGGAAGAAAGTTAATCTTTAATGGCAAAGAACCTGTAGGTTTTGACAAAACCAAGGTTGAATGTTTTAACTGTCATAGAAGGGGCCATTTTTCCAGGGAATGTAATCAAGAAATCAAGGGAACATGAATGAAGATGCAGGGTATAGGAGCAGGGACAACACCAGAAGGACTGTACCAGTAGAGACCTCTGATGCATTGGTTATTCAGGACAATGCTTTGATTGTGCAAGATGGATTGAGATATGATTGGAGTTATATAGCTCAAGATGAACCAACTGAATTTGCTCTTATAGCCTACACTTCAGGATCTGACACAGATCTTGTTCTAAAAGCTATGTAAAAACATATGAAAAACTTCAAAAACAGTTTGATGAACAGCGACAAACTCTTAGTAAGGCTAATCTAGAAATTATAGCTTATCAGTTAGGCCTAGAATCTGTAGAGGCACAGTTAGTTGTTCATCAGAAAAATAAAGTTGTCTATGAAGAAAAGATTGCAGTATTAGAGTTTGAAGTAAAAGATAAAGGTAATGCTGTCACTAGACTTATAAATCGGTTAGAATAAACTTTAAAAGAAAAAGAAGATTTGAAAGCTAAACTAGAACAGTTTGAAACATCTTCTAAAAACTTAACTAAACTGATTAATAGTCAAATAAGTTCTAAAGATAAAACTGGTCTAGGATATGGAGATCAATTAAATGAAAATGATTCAAGTGGTAGTGAATTATTTAATAGTGTCTTTGATAATCGTTCAAGTGACGGTAATGACAATCAAACAAATGATAGGTTCAAAAAGGATAATGGATATTATGCTATTCCTCCTCTTTTAACTGGGAACTACATGCCTCCACTTGCTGACTTATCTTTTGCAGGATTGGATGATTCTGTTTATAGGCCTACAACAAATAAGACTAGTACTAGTGTGTCTCAAGTTGAAACAAGTATCACCCCACCTAGCAATACTAGTATAGAAATGCCTAGAGTTGAATCTGTTAGGCCTAGTGGAGTTATCATTGAAGATTGGGTTAGTGATGATGATGAGGATAGTTTTCAATCTAATGAATCCCAAACAACAGTCAAACCTAGTTTTAAAAAGATTGAGTTTACTAAAGCTAGGAATAAACCTGTTAAATCTAATAAACAAGCTGTAAAACCTAGGATGGTCACTCAATCTCCTAAGGTAGATAGAAAAGATTGGTTTTAGGTTTACTAAGAAAGCTTGTTTTGTTTGTGGAAGTCACAATCATCTAATAAAAGACTGTGATTTTCATGAAAAGAGAATACCTAAAGAATCTGTTTTGGGAAAGGGTCTGGTCATAGGGAAGTTAGACCAATTTGGAACAACACTCAAAGAATAAATCATCAAAATAAATTTGTTTCAACTGCAGTCTTAACTAGGTCTGAAAGAATACCAGTTAGTACTGCCAAGCAGTATGTTAATACTGGTACCCCTAAAAATAGAGTGAATGTTTCAAAATCAAAAATAAATATTTTTCCTAAGTCTTCACCTATTACAAGGCCTTTTTATAAATCAACATTACTTAATACCAGGGTTTCAAAGGAAAAAGTTAATACTGTTAGAGTAAATGGTGTTAATACTACTGGGCAAATAGCAGTTAGTAATGTTAAGGGAAATGGGGTCACTGTTGTTAAGGCCTCAGCAGGTTGTGTTTGGAGACCTAAAATGACTGATTTAAACAATGGCTCCAAAGATAATAGTGGATCATGGATCTCAAAAAGAGTAAATTATATTGATCCACAAGGCAGACTCAAGTCAATAGTGGCTTGGGTCCCTAAGAGAAATTGACTCTCTTATTTTTGTGCAGGGGAATCCACAACAAGCTTTAAAAGTACAAAGGAATGTTTGACATCGGGAATGCCTCCATCATATACAAGGAACAAAGCCTTTACTTACTAACTATCATGATATTGATGAGGTTTTGTTGCCTCTGGTGGAAAGTACTAGAGGGGTTAAGATAACAGGATATTGGTAGATAAGAACTAATAAAATTAACTTTGAAGATTGTTTTTTAGTAAGATCGTAAAGATTAAATCTTTTCTCTGTCTCAAAAATGTGTGACAAGAATAACAATGTTCTTTTCAACTGAAACTGAATATCTGTTATGTCCTCCTGACTTTAAAGCTAATTGGAATGGATAGTCAAGTACTGCTTAGAGTCCTCCCAAAGCAAAACAATAATACAGCTTTTGATTTACAAAAATGTTGTTTCCTTCTGGAGATTATAACTTGTTTTATTTTGCAAAGCACAATTTGAGAGTCTAAGCTAAGCATAGGAGTGGGGTCAGTGAATTTAAAACAATGAATATCATTGTGAGGGAAACCTTATAAGAGGTCTTCCTTCAAAGACTTTTGAAAATGACCATACTTGTGTTGCTTGTCAGAAGGGAAAGCAGCACAAAGCCTCCTATAAGACCAAACATGTAAGCTCTATTAACCAACCTTTATAGATGTTGCATATGGACTTATTTAGACCAACATCTATAAGGAAATTTAAAAAAAAAAAAAAAAAATCAACCATAAACCTATTGCTTATAGAGACTGATGACTTTAGTAAGGGTTTCTTCTAGCCCACTAAGAGTGAAACTAGTGGGATTCTTAAGAAATTTATAACAAAAATAGAAAACTAATTAAACCATAAGGTTAAAGTAATCAGGTATGATAATGGGACATAATTCATAAACAGGGAAATAGATGAGTTCTGTGGGCAAAAAGGGATAAAAAGGGAATATAGTGTTGCCAGAACTCCACAACAAAATAGAGTTGCTGAGAGAAAGAATAGGACCATGATTAAGGCTGCTAGGACTATGCTAGCAGACTCACTTCTTCCTATAGTATTTTGGGCTAAAGCATTTAATACTGCTTGTTATGTCTTGAATAAGGTTCTAGTGACCAAGCCTCATAACAAGACACCCTATGAACTTATTATTGGCAGAGCACCAAGCATATGTTTTATGAGACCTTTTGGATGTCTTGTTACTATCCTAAATACCCTAGACCCCTTTCGGGCGAAGTTTGATGGGAAGGCTGAGGAAGGGTTTTTAGTTGGGTACTCTGTTAATAGCAAGGCTTTCAGGGTATTTAACACTGAAACCAGAAAAGTTGAAGAGAATCTGCATGTAAACTTTCTTGAAAATAAACTAAATGTTGCAGGGCAAGGACCTCACTGGATTTTTGATATTGATTCCTTAACAAACTCTATGAATTATCAACCAGCTACTGCAGGGAATCAAACGAACATAAAACAGGTCCCACCAGAAACAATGCAATACAGGTTTTAGAACAATGTTGATGCTGAAAAGAACTAAAGAAGATACTGTGTCTCACTAAGACAATATATTTCTGTTCCCATTATGGTCTTCTATCTCTTCAAGCTATAAGAGCTCAGATGACAAGGCTGAGATGAATTACAGTTGATGATGATTGCGGTTGTAAAAAGAATTGTACAAGATCCAGCAAGTGAGTATGGTCTAAGCCTTGAAGATAGTTCTTGATAAGATGATGGAATCAAGAGAATAGGCAGTAGAGCAAGATCAGATGCTGGTAGAAAGAATTTGAAGCTTATTGTGATAGCCAGCTCTTTAGGAGAAGATTACTAGAGCTAGTAGTACTAACAATTTTAATACTGTTAGCACACCAATTAATACTGCTAGTCGCATTTCCAGACTTTTTAGTCCTATTGGACCATCAAGTGAACCATCATTTGTTCCTTTTGATGGATCTTTTCCTATTGATGTTGCTAATCTTCCTCATGATCCTCTAATGCCTGAATGGTGAGGATACTATTGAAATTTAAAGTACTGGCATTTTTGGCAATGCCTTATGAGATCATGACTGGAAACTCTCAATACTCCATTATATTGATCAAAAGTGTGGGGGTAAGGCTGCTTTCAACAACATGGAACCTTCCATGTTGTCAGTCCTATTCCCGTAACTAGAGTACACTCTACTCATCCTAAAGCTCAGATTATTGGGGATCCAAAGTCAGTAGTACAAACAAGGGGCATGACAAAGAAGAATTCTAGAGAGCATGCTATGATAAGCTACATCCAAAAGCAGAGAAGGATAAATCACAAATATTTTTAGAACTGCTTATTTGCTTGTTTCCTTTCTCAACATGAACCCACAAAGATATCTCAAGCCCTTGATGATGAAAGTTAGGTTGAAGCAATGCAAGAGGAGCTGCTTTAGTTCAAGACTCAGAAGGTTTGGACACTAGTTGACTTACCTAGTGGCAAAAAGGCTATTGGTACAAAGTAGGTGTATAGAAATAAGAAGGATGAAAGGGGAATAGTTGTAAGGAACAAAGCCAGACTGGTAGCACAAGGGTATAAACAAGGACAAGGCATTGATTATGATGAGGTTTTTGCTCCTGTTGCTAGGGTTGAAGCAATCAGGTTATTTTTGGCCTTTGCATCATTTATGAATTTTCATGTGTACCAAACGAATGTTAAAAGTGATTTTCTCTATGACACTATTGAAGAGGAGGTATATGTTTGCCAACCTCTAGGTTTTGTGGATCCAGAATTTCTAGAAAAAAGTCTATAAAATGGAGAAAGCCTTATATGGTCTACATCAAGCTCCTAGAGCTTGATATGACACTCTCCTTCCTATCTTTGGATAATGGATTTCACAAGGGACAAATTGACAAACTTTGTTCATAAAGAGACTCAAAAGGGGTGATATCACTGGTTCAAGTATATGTAAGATGCCATCACTTTGGTTCAACTAGAATCCTTTATGTGATGAGTTTGAGCAGATAATGCACAATAGGTTTCAGATGAGTTTATGGGAGAACTTACTTTCTTCTTGGGTTTACAAGTCAAGCAGAAAGAGGATGGGATCTTTATTTGTCAGGACAAGTATATTGGTGAAATCTTGAAAAAATTTGGCTTTTCTAGTATAAGGACTAGCTATACTCCTATGGAAACCAACAAGTCTTTGACAAGTATGAAAGATGTGAGGAGTTGTTGTACATTTATACACATATTGGTCCATTGATAGTATCTTACATCCTCTAGACTAGATATTATGTTCTCAGTTTTGTGCTTGCTTAAGAATTTCAAGATTCCGACCAAAAGTTTTCACTTGAATGCAAGTAAAAAGAATTTTTAGATACCTAAAAGGTCAACCCAAATTGGGCCTTTGGTATCCCAAGGACTCCTCCTCTTATATTGGAAGCTTTTTCAGACAGTGACTATGCAGGTGCCAGCTTAGACAGGAAATCCACAACAGGAGGTTGTCAATTTCTTGGTTCAAGGTTAATCTCTTGGCAGTGTAAAAAGCAGACTGTGGTGGCTAACTCAACTACTAAAGCTGAATACATTGCTGCTTCTCACTGCTGTGGTCAAGTGCTTTGGATCCAAAATCAGATGTTGGATTATGGATTTAATTTTATGCAGACAAAGATTCATGTTGACAATGAGAGTGCTATTTGTGTTGTCAAGAATCATGTCTATCATTCTAAAACAAAGCATATAGAGATCAGGCATCATTTCATTAGAGACTCTTATGAGAAGAGACTGATTGAGATGGTCAAGATACATACAGATCATAATGTTGCAGATCTTCTCACTAAAGCCTTTGATGTAAGCAGATTTAATTTTCTAGTGGCAAGCATTGGTATGCTTAATTTGTAGCTACATTGGTTGAGGGGAGGTTTAACAGTCTATCTAGTCTTTTCTAGTGTGCTTGTGATGAATAGAGGCATGTTGTTGTATAATTATTGAAGACAGAGTTAAAACTGTTAAGGCAAATATTAATACTGCTAAGTGTAATTTGTACTGCTAGGCAAAAGAGGTTAGAACACTAAGATACCTCAGTCTGGTGGTTCCCCTGTACAGGTTGGTGATGAGGCTATCCATAAGGAGTTGGGTGACAAAATGGAAAGGGCTGCCACTACTGCTTCTAGCTTAGAAGTATAGCATGACAGTGGAACTTATACTAAGACCATTCCATGCCACACTTAATGAGCTAAGTTCTTAGGAAATGGCTTAGGGTAGTGGTACAGGATGCCAAGAAACCACAGTGGGGTGTAGATGCTCAAACTAGGTTTGAGGCTGCATCTAAAAGTCCAATGACCCACCTCTCTTAAGAGTTAACACACTTGGAAATAGGGAGGACATTATGAAACTAAAAGAATTGATGGCACCTTATACAAAATTGTCTAATAATTGAGAGATTTTGGTGAGCATCAATGAAAGAGAGAAGTTGTGAGCCAAAAACAGAAAGAGAGATGTGTGCTTAAAAACAAAAAGAGTGAATTTGTGAGCAAAAAGAATTGAGAGATATTGTGAGTATAAAAACATAAAGAGAGATTGTGAGAATCTACATTGGAATGAGATTGGAGTTAATACTGCTAGTATTAAGTTAGTACTGCCAGGCTAAACTTAGTACTGCTACATGACCGTTAGTACTGTTTAAGGCATAACAGAAGTTCATTATTTTAATATAGCCGTTGAGATATTTCCGCCAACAACATAGCCTATAGGGTTTGACTAATTGGAAATTCATGATCTTTCAATAAATTAGTAAGATTTCTTCAAGATAAGATCAAATTTACGATTAGTTCGGTGTCAATAACAAACTCTAAGTGCTCTCAATATAATCCCAATTAACTTTGCCAAGCTTTCATACTCACAAACACGAGCTCACCCCAGAAGTTTATTTAATATTTTCTTAATCACATGGATAATTTGGAGTTTTGCGACAAGTATAACATGGTGGCCTACTTACAGAAGTCTGAAGGAAGTGAAGGGTTTCATCAGATCATTGATTTTCTGAATGCTAGTCACATCCAGTATGCCCTCACAGAGAATCCAACAATATATGTTTCCTTTATTAAGCAATTTTGGAAAACAGCTACTGCTAGAACAAGTGCTAATGGAGAGGTAGAACTAACTGCTACAATTGATGGACAAGTAAAGACTATTACTGAAGCCTCTCTAAGAAGACATCTAAAGTTGGAGGACAATGGTGGTATTACTACTCTACCTAATTCAGAGATATTTGAGCAACTTGCTCTAATGGGGTATGTGACTGATTCTGATAAACTTACTTTTCAAAAGGGTCATTTTTCTCCTCAGTGGATGTGACTAATTATACTAATCCTCCACTGCTTAACCTAAGAATACTGCGTGGACCAGTTAGTAGCACTATAGCATCTCTAATAATTTGCTTAGCTACAACCAGGACTTACAATTTTTCAAAACTAATTTTGATTCTTTGATTAAGAATCTGAAAAACCCACACAAGTTTTTGATGTACCTAAGATTTATCTAAATCTGGTTAAACAATCAAAGGAGACTCCTTCAACCCCACACACGGACATATCCTACTCATATCCTTACACAGAAAGTCTTTAGTAATATGAAGAGGGTTTCAAAGGGTTATTCTAGAATAGATTTTTCTTTATTTCCTACTATGACCAGTGCACCTAAAACTTCTCCATCCAGAATAACATCTTCACCATCATTATTACCTCAACATACACCAGTTAGTACCTCACAACCACCAAACACTCAACCCATCTACCTGATCAAGGAGGCTTACTAATGGGCCTAATGAAATCACCTCTCCATAGAGTTTTTCACGGTCACTGTGGACGTGAGAGGTGAGTTTATTCACTTTCTGAATTGACGGTTCTATGTACAAATTTTTCAAACAAAGTAACAAGCTTGGAGGCAGAGTTAGCACAAACTAAACAAACATATGGTACTGCTCTTACAAAATTAATCAAGAAGGTGAAGAAGTTAGAGTAGACAGTCAAGTCAACTCAAGCTATAAGGAGATTCAGGATAGTTGTTTCTGATGATGTAGAAGGTCTAGAGGATCCTTCCAAACAGGGGAGGAAAATTACAAAGATTGATCAAGACCCCTCTATTTCATTGGTACACAATGAAGGAACATCATGGATTCAAGAAGATATAGAGATTCAAGAGAAGGTTAGTGATGATACTAAGGTAGTGCTAGAAGAAGAAGAGCCTACTGAGCTTGTGAAAGATCAAGGTAGTGGTGAAAAAGGAGAAAAAGAAGTTAGTACTGTTGGTGCAAAGCATAGTACTGTTATTTCAGAAGTTATTAACTAGGCTGCTGTCAGAATTGGTATATATTATAAGAAGGAGTGCACATAAGAGGAAAGATAAAGGAAAAGAAATTATGGAAGAAAGACTGAATCGTTTCAAAAAAAAGACTAAGAAGCTGCTAGAGCAAGAAAAGACTTGGGCATGAAAAGCTATTAGACTGCAATAACCAGATTTATGAGGCGAAAGACAAAGGATTGCAAGGATGCAGAAATAGCTAAACAGTTACCTAGAGGAATTAACAAAGCACCACAAGAATAAAGAAGCAAGAAGTTGTAACTGAAGCTGATCCAACTCATGTTATTGATTGGAGTGATCCTGCAGTGTTAAGATACCATGCTCAGCTGAATAGACCATACTCTGTAGCAGAAGTAAGGAAGAACATGGTCTGTTTACTTTGAAGAATCAAGGAGAAACACGATGAATATTTTTAAGGGCATAAAAGTATGAAGACATTTACATATTTGAAAAGGGAATGGGATCAAAAATTTCTATCCTTTGCATCCCGATGGGATCTGAAAAAGAAAAAGGTAGTGAAAAGAAAGGAAGTAGAAAGAAATCACTTGCAAGGAAAAGAGCAGGTGAAAAGCAAAGTGAAGAAAGTATAAAAAGGCAAAAGATAGAAGATGATATGAGAAGGAAGAACTTAAAGCCTATGGATCTGGTTCCAAGAGAAGAATTTGCTATGGAAATTGAATCTATGGGTACTAAGTATCCAACAGTTGATTGGAAGACTCGTGTCATAACAAAAAACTTTATGTATTATCAAATCATCAGAGCAGATGGAGGTTCCAAGAATTATAAGATTTTCAGTGAGATGCTTGATGATTTTGACAAACAGGATGTAATGGATCTACACAGACTAGTAAAAGAAAGGTATGCAACATCAAGACCAGAAGGATAAGACTTGATGTTATGGGGAGATCTGAAGATCTTATTTCAACCTGATGAAAAAGATGAAGTATGGAGGCATCAACATGAATACAATTTGATAAGCTGGAGACTGTTTGATTCATGTGGAATTCATATTTTGTTGATAGATAATGGAATTGCCATTCACATGATGATAGAGAAGAAATATCCACTTACTCAAGAAATGCTATCAAAGATGTTAAGCAAAAAACTAAAGGTTGTCATGAAAATGAGATGGTATTTGAACTTCTAAGGTTTATAAGGCCACAAGTACAGAAGTAGAAGAATGTTTATAAGAATCCTCTACAGTGCTTGTCTAGCAATTTAAATACATAAGAAACTTGAGGATTTAAAAGGTAAATCGCAAGTTTATGGATGATTGTTGGGATTCTGAAGCTTCTACAACTTAGTACTGCTATTAAGTTAGTTAGTACTAACCAGTACATTGTAGTACTGCTAGTATAGTTCAGTACATATCGGTATAAATATTTTTGTACATTTGTTATATAGTTAGTACTGCTTAAGTGATATGCATGAGTTATATTAGGAATAGATATGCATGATCACTTGACGCATTTTGTAAGCCCATTAGGGTTTTTCTTAGTGTATAAAAGGAACACAACGACATAGTTAGAGATATCAATTTTAATAAAAGCAATACAAGTTTTCATAGTTAGTTATTCTGTAACCTAGGCAGAATATTTGCAATCAATATATATTCAAATTTTTGTTTACATTGTTCTTCTTAGTATTACAAGTTAGATTCCGCATAACTTATAATATTCATAATCATTGTTTCTCATAGAGTTTAGTTTGAATAATCCAGTTAACTAAGCCTTAACAAGCTAAGAAGATCTATTAATTGGGACTCACAACTTCCATAACAACTCCCTCTTTCTCTCCATTTTTTGGGCACCTATAGAGCCTATAAACCAGTATCACATGTAGAATCCAAGTTAGGAGAAGTTCTTAGAGAATTTGGTTAAACTTCCTTGTAGTTCATCAACATTCCTAGGTTTTAATCCATCCAAGGAAGTAGTAGTGAAGTGTAATTCAAAGCTATAAGCTACTGTGACAGAATTGTTCATAGTTTTCGGATTTACTTTGAATATAATATAGTTTTTGTTGGGAAAACTTGTAAAGTCACCCTAGACTCAAATTGAAAGAAAATAGATGAAATGACTTACAATTGATGATCTGTGTGATATTAGGAATGATTATTAGTGTTGATTTGATCTTCAATTGAAGTTTTAATGGTTGATTTTGAGTTTTGGTGGGTTTTGGTTCGAGTTCGTCAATGGCAGCAGGTAAGGGGGTGTTTGTTTTTTAGTTTTGAAAATTTTTAGTTAAGTGTCTCGTTTTGTGTCTTGCTGATGGCGGTCCCGTATTTACCTTGCAGTCCCAAATATATTGGGGGGGGCGCCTATATGGGGGCCGCCCCCAGGCAATGATTTTAAACTTAATTTTGACGAAAATTTTGCAAAGAGGAGTGACGTTTTAATTTGCATTTCACGAATTAAACATGCTTAAAGTACTTCAGATGAAGCATTTAAGTTGTCACGACATGGAATGAAACACATACTAGAATTGAGACAGAAGAAATAGAAGCGGACTAATATGATTTATGGAGTGTGTTCCATCATTCCTAAACCAAGACATAGATAGTTAAACGATTCATGTTTAAGGGGTTTAGTAAGAAAATCGGCGATGTTGTCGGCTTACGGCACTTTTTCGATTGAGATATATCCTTTCTGGACATTATCACGAAGAAAGTGGTGACGTATTTCGATGTGTTTGGTATGAGAATGTTACACCGGGTTTTTGCTAAGGTCAATCGCACCTTTGTTGTCGCACATGATGGGAACGTCGTCGAGTCGTACATCGTAGTCGATGAGAGCTCGTTTATCCATAGTGCTTGTTGACATGCCTTTCCGGCGCTTACGTATTCGGCTTCGGTAGTGAATATAGCAAGAGCGGTTTGTTTCTTTGAGAACCAAGATGTCAAACAATATCCCATGAACGTACAAATACCACGTAGGTGTCTTTTCGGTCCACATGCTCTCCCGCAAGATCAGAGTTTGGCAATACTTGATGGTTTTAATGCCGGTCCCCTTAGGATACCATAATCCTAAGTGCGTAGTGCCTTTAATTTATCAGAAGATACGCTTAACCGCTTCAAGGTGAGAGGTTTTGGAAGCCTCTTGGAAGCGGTCATAAAGGCAGACACTAAACATAATATCTGGCCTACTTGCCGTTAGGTATAATAGACTACCTATCATACATCGATACTTGGTACTAGTCTAACCGACTCACCACTCTTCGTCTTTCGTGATTAGTAAATCGGGAGGGACATGGGGTTTTTCATTGTTTAGGAGTCTGTCTAGACCAAATTTTCTTAGCATTTCTTTAATGTACTTAGATTGATTAAAGAATCTACCGTCTCCATTTTTTTTAATTTGGCAATCAGAAAGAAGTTAATATACGACCGCATCTAGCTCATCTCGAACTCGTCATGCATGATTTTGGCAAATTCAATCACACAGTCTTGACAGATCGAACCGAATATAAATGTCATCGATATATAGATTTGAACAATGATGAATTTGAACTTTTGTTCTAGGTAGAAAACACTCTACAGATGTGTGCTATCGGTACACTCAGTAGGATCCTCTTATTATGTATCACTCATATTGCTTCTGATGTTTACACAATACGTACTGTAAAGGGATCTCTGGTGATCAGAGGTCTGATTCAGCTAGGGACTTCAGAAGTTACTTTATAGTGGGAGCTGTGTGTTTATTGCAGAGCCATGGATGACTGCAGGGTGGCTCATCTTTAGCACATTGACGAGGCGCTCTCACTCTCTCGGTGACATCCTGGTGTCTCTATAGTGGGGTGTGTTATTTATCGGGCAGCAATCGTATCTAGAGATGGCCGGGCGTCGGGTGGGAGTGGCTTTGGGGGGCGCAGTCTAGGATACTACGTCGGGTGGGTGCCATCCTGTGGGGATAGAATAATCTCAGCCGGTTGCAGGGGGAAGATAGTGGCACGGTGGGTGAGTATTTACGATAGGTGGGACCGCTAGTGGTATAGTTAAGTAGAGAGTTGGGTCGGCGCAAGGTCTACATGGCGGTGGGCTATGGAGGAGCAAGGCGCGGCAATAGGATACGTCTTAATGCGACGCCTGTCTCTAGTCGTACCAAGCGCGGGGGTTAGTAGAGAGGTGATGGTCGACAGTCGATAAGGCGAAGTGTGATGCCTCTGTGTGGTTATGTGTGGGTGTATAGTCGGGGGCTGATGGAGAGTCAGCCGATAATGATCTTGGCCGTAATTTTTGTAAGCATTCCGAGGGAATTGGGGGTTCAGGTGGGCTATAGTGAGCCTAGTGGCTGTATAGGATGGGGACGAATGTCGGAGCGTACGTAATTTTTTCGCCATACGGCGATGGTGGGGGTCGCTATTAATACTGATACTGATGATACGATCTACTGGGTAGCAAAGGAACCGGGTGGCGTGTGAACTACTCTGGACGAATGGCCACAGCGGGGGGGCAGAAGCCCGCTCGTCGAACGTAACAAACGGAGGTCGACGTGCTCAGCGGACTAGTTAAATTAGTTTACTGACTGATGTCCAAGTCAGGCGGGGGGGAGTAGGGTATAATGGTGGGAATTATTTGTCGAATGCATATGTAGAACGTTGTGTTCGAATCTAGTTTTTAATCGTGACTGAGTACTAGGGTGACAGTGTGTGTGGAGATAGGCGTTTCGCGATGAACGGAGGTTGCGTTTGAGGGCACTGCCCGGGAGGAGCGGGCAGCGAGAGAGGAGCCTTGTGATCGAGGTTAACGCTCTTCTGTGCAAGCGAAACGTGAGGTCCGAGCAGCGTTGTTGGAGTAGCCACATAAGGGGATGAAAAGTACATAAATGAAAGGGTCATTCAAGTCTGTGTGTGTTTCGAAATTCCAATGCTAATATATGCATATATACAAGGATAATGTGGTTGGATAAGGGATCTTTGCAACCTGGTTGGTCAAATGAAGCACCTTACAACTTCTTAATGATGCTCCATACCTAGCTTACTTGACTAAGGACCATCCCTAAAGGCCATACCATGTTCCTTGACTAACTATTGCATCTTTTTGACCATCTACATCTTATATACATGCATTGCTAGAAAGAGATAATCCACACTATACAAACACACTTGGGGTAAAAAATTCACTAAAACCTCTCTTTTGCTCTCACTTTTGGCCACGGCAAAAACAACCACCCAACTAAATCCATACCAAATTTTTCTACAACCCTTACACTTCTATATCACATATACTAAATGTACTAAGGCATTTGCAAGCATTGGTTAACCATTTCCAAGTTATAATCAAGAAAAAGAAGCTAGGGTTTAGTGAAGGAAGTAAGAGTTTATAAAAGTAGGCAAGTTTGATTTTTTGTGGCAAACAAGGTTTAGTACTTGTTCATCATCACCATCATCTTCTTAAGGTCCATATTAAACTCTTTAGTTGCTTAATAATTTTCCATTATTATGCATATATAGTCAGTTAGCTTAATCACCATTTAGGTTTTAATCATGAAAATGAGATATATACTTATGAAATGACCACATGGATTACTTATGTAGCATGGATAGGTTATACATACAGTCATGTTAAAATGGTTGAGGAAACTGTTGGGTATCAAGTAATTTTTTTGGAGGTGTAAACGGAGTGATTATTATAAATGCAGGGTTTTCATAGGACTCATAATATTTTCAACTTTAAAGAAATCATAAACATGTTGAATATTGAGTTATGACTTGATTAATCATGATATGAACACTAAAATAGGGTCTATGGAAAGGGAGAACGTGCCGCGTTGGATACGGGCACACTTGGTTATATGTAAAAATGATTATTTACAATAGGCTAGGGGGGTGAATTAGGAGATTTCTTAAGTAAAGTTATGATCGTAAGTATTATCATAGAGCTGTAATGTACCTGTGGAGGGAACTTGGAGCACTTAAGGACCTAGAATGGGTGCAAAGGTGACACATCATGATAGTATGGAGTGTGATAAAGTAGGGTAGGTGTGATATATAGACGGAGGAGTGTTGTGTACGGAGGGAATACAGCACGACAGTAGTAAAGTATGAAAGGGGGGAAAAGATCAGAAAAAGGACTGGGTAACTCACAAGCCGGGGGTAAACAGAAGCGTGTGCGGGCCCGCAATGGCCTGAGGGGAGTGGGAGTGGGTAGGGGTGGATTTATGATTTGGTGATATTTTTATAAGATAAGTACGGCGGTTATTCGACGGGACATGGGGGTGCGTCCACCAGTGTGAAGGGGAAACTTGTTTAAGACGGATTTAGTTTAGAACGAAAAGGCAGTTACTTTAAAGGAAGAACGAGTTAATACGTTAAAAAACGAAGTCGTAAAGAAATTTTTATAAAAACAATTATTTGATTACAAATTATCAACAGCAAGGTAGGTATTTTTAACAAATAATACATATTTTTAGGATTCCCAAATGATCAGAATCGTAATTTTTCATTGTATAACGAACGAGTTAGAAATTATTTCGCGAGTTAACGACAATTAATACTTTTCTAAAACTATTTTTATAAAAGTTACTATCATGACAGAAAGTTTCTATCTTTTTTGTAAACCTCATAAAAATATAGAACTTTCAAATACGAGAACGTCCTTGAAAGAATCGTTAAAAACGGAGCTATAACGAATAAAATACGACATTTACGGGTTTTACGACGACGAATACGATTTTTATAAAGCTCACGTCTGATGTGAACAGTAAAAGTTTACTGTTTCACCAGTAGGTCCGGATTCGAAAATGTCAATTTAAGATAACTCGTCTTGATACGAGAGAGGAAGGGCATAGAGAAACGCGAGAATCGGGTTTGAAAACGCGAAAGTTACGCGCAGTTTTAACTAAAAAGATAATTATAAAAACAGTTTATAACTTGTTAAACACAATTTGATTCCAAAACCATTAGTTTGGTGAAGAGCTATATGAGGAATGATTCTGTGGTATATCAAAATACTATATTACTAGGGAATTTCATAATGAGGCCTCTTCGGATGGCGTTTCGACGAGTTGTTGGATTTACGATTTAAAGTGTCCTAACTCCTCGAACGTCATGTCATGACCTCTCTAATTATGATAGCCCGAACGATAGTACGAGATAACAACTATAAGATTAGATTCAAGTACTTGGTACTTATACGACCTATATTGGATTAGGTTGCATTCCGTCATTTCCGTGACGCATTTTCTATCGTGAATACTTTGTTGATTTCCATTCACTAAGAACTTGTAAAAGAAAATATAGACAAAAGTGTAAGGGTTAACTCAATCAGCTTATCTTGTCACCTCTACATATGATTACATAACTCAAACTTTTTTCTTGTCACAAAGTTAAGGCTTTACTAAAAAAACATAATCTAAGGATTGAATATCGCGTGAATGATTGTATATGTAGCAAAGAAAGCAATGAATGTATGGCGTCCGTAAAGAAAACAAGTGAATTTAATGCGATGAATCAAGATTTGCCTCTAACAAATGAAGAAATGATAATCACACTAACTAGCATTGGCTATTTGATAGCGTCTAATTTTGGCTAATGAATTCACAATTGCTAAAGGAACATGCGACTAACTTTTCAAACGGTATTCTTGAGATTTGGTTACACAATGACCTATTGATTGTTTAAATGTAATATTTCCTACAATTCCAAATCAAATTTATTTTTTGAAGTGTAATGCTCCATATATTTGCAATAACAAGGATCACGTTTATTAAAACAAAGCAATTGTAATTAGTTAAGTATGATCATATAATTTTCTCTCATGGTACACCAGTTTTCTCCTACGATCATTTATATGTGGCATCGTGGCCTTATCAAGAGTGAAGATCAAGAAATGAATTGAAAATTATATGCTGTAACGAAGACAAAAACTACACAAATTGCAGTACGAATGTGTTTTCAAGTTTTGTGTATGCTTTGAATGTGCAAGGTTTATTTTAATTTGTTTTTTATATAAACTTTCAAATATTTATATTCACATATGAGTTTTCTTAATTCACTTCTAAGTTTTTGTATCCTTTATGATTGTTTACATGATTTCTCACGCTTTTGATTGTTCTTTTTTCTATAAGTTACATGAGCGAGAAAAATTCTGAATCCCCATTTATTGCTTGACAATGACAATTACTAAGAGCCAAGGTCATATAGACGGTATTCTCACACGAACATATATATGTCACACTGACAAAAATCAAACAAAAAAAAGAATGAAGATTCTATGTTTACACAAACACGACAACCATTAGAACTAAACGACAAACGTCATCTCCAAAAAAAATTTATGAAACGAACCCGCCCGTCGGGCGGGTAATGTTACTAGTATATATATATATATATATATATATATATATATATATATAATACTTGGTTTAAAATCGATCTCTTACGTCTATCTTTTGACATATCAATATCTATATCTATCAGTCAATTATATACCCTGAGTAATTCATGATTATTTACATCATCCTTCTATTTCCTTTTCTCCATCATTATCATATCCCATAACTCTGCATACCTTTACAAATTCTTAACGAATTATACACGTATGTTTCCAGAATCATGCCGCCCAGGAGATTTAAGAAGAAATCCGTTAGGAAGATAGTGGAAAGGCGTGTGGCCAAAGCCATTGAAAAATATGAAAAGACTAGAGCTGACTCAAACAATACTGGTGGATCTGGATCAACAAATACTGGAGGGACTGTTGTGCCAGAGATACAGGGATGTTCGTATAAGACATTTATGAACTGCAAGCCTCACTCTTTCAAGGGGACTGAAGGCGTAGTCGGACTGAAACGTTGGTTCGAAAAGATAGAGCAAGTGTTTGAGATTTGCAAATGTGCTGAAGATGACAAAGTGAAGTTTGCTATGTGCACGTTCGAGGGTCGTGCCCTAACCTGGTGGAACGGAAATGTTCAGACTTTGGGACTCGCTAATGCTAATCAGATCCCCTGGAGCAACGTGAAAGCTATGATGACGACTGAATACTGCCCAGCAACCGAAATCGAAAAGATGGAGCAAGAGCTCTGGACTCTGACTCTGAAAGGAGATGATATCGAGGCTTACAGCAATCGCTTCCATGAACTAGTTCTGATGTGTCCTGAATTGATGCCCACTGAAAGCAAGAAGATTGGAAAGTACATTCGTGGGTTTCCTGAAGGAATCAAAGGAAATATGATTTCTTCTAAGCCTGCGACCTTGCATGAGGCAATCAACATGGCCCGTGCACTGGTCGAGCAATCAGTTCAGGGTAAGGCTGCTAGAATTAGTGAAAGTAATAAAAGGAAATGGGAAGACAACCAAAGGAACACCAATAACAATAACCATAACTACAACAATAACCACAACAACAACCAGAACCGCAACCGAAACAACAATTATCCCCAGCAACAAAACGCTGGGAACTTACCATGGTGCAATAGGTGCAATAGGCACATCAACAGCCGTCCGTGCCTCCTAGGTGTGGTACTTGCACAACTTGGTCACCAGGAAGGGGATTGTCGAACTAGGATTCCTGTAGCAAGAGACAATTCGCTACAGAATGTGACATGCTTTGGTTGTGGGAATCATGGGCACTACAGGAGTGATTGCCCGGAGTTAAAGAACCAAAACTAAGGAAACCAAGTTAAAGGTACTAAAGCACGTGGAATGGTGCATGCCTTAGTAGGAGGAGAAACCAATCAAAACCTTAACAACATGGAGGATGATATCAATGCTTAGACTTTATCCCTTTAGGAATTCTCGCTTAAATTTCTGTTGTACTTTCGCTTAAATTTTTGTTGACTTTTCGCTTCAATTTTTGTTGTACTGAATGATTTCAAGTATCTATCAAATTAACATATATTAAAAACGTCCAATTCTACCTTTAACTCTCCTATAAAATTTTATACAACACTACACATATTATTAGAGAAAATCATAGACACAATTGTTGACGAAAATGAGCATCGCATCGTTAGCCCCCCCCCCTCCCCCCAAGATATACATAGCCTTACAACTATTTAAAATTCAGGAAGGACATGCCCATGGCGGAAGAGTAGTCATCCTCAAAACTTCTTGTCAAGAAATAATTTTCTAATTTGCCATCAAGTTTTTTGTGTGCGTATTCATAAAACGCGTTTACTTCTGGAAATCGAATTAGTAACCGTAGCAACTAAGCAGACCTTCACTCCACCTTACTATATAAAGTCGACAACATCAAAAAAAAAAAAAAAAAAATGTTACAACTGACACGTTAAGCTGAAGGGAACAAATAAACCCACTAGGAGCCGAGCCTTTGTCGCAACAATAAATATTAAACAAACACCCAAGTTAAATCAATTTAGAAGGGAAATGCAAACGAGTTACCAAGCGTGGTAACGAAATTATCGAAAGGCATAAATAAAAGTAACAAAAAGATTTATTGCCACAACATCCATTTATTATCTTAGAAATAAGATTACATAAGAACATAAAGGAAATACAAGTTTTATTACAACCCTCCCCTAATATCTATTCCTTCCAAAAGAGATCTACGCCGATTGCAAGAACAATGAGGGGCACGAGAATTGCTAGAATAAAGGCCAAATACTGAAATCCTTCTTCGTATGGGAAGTAGGCAAGATAAATGCCGAGTGCTATCGCGGTCGCCATCGCCAAGAGCGTGATGATGTGCAACATTTTTGAGGATTGGATAAGAGAAAATGTAAGTGAAAGATTAAGTGTTGTATGGAGAAATGGAGGAGAAAATTTTGTATAAAAAGGGGGAAAGTAACCGTTGGGGTTACTGTTCACCGACCGTTGGGGCACTGTTCAAAAAAAAAATTAAAATTAAAAAAAAATAAAAATAATAATAATAATAATAATAAATACTAATCACAACCTCTTCATCAACATTATTTCCGAAAGAATATCCGCATCGTTTTCTCTAACCCGAACTTTTCGTCCAGTGTCGGCAACTTGAGCCTTAAGGACAAGCTCATTTAACGGTGAAGGACTGTAACAAACCGTATTTTTGATCAGGAACGACATCAATAATCATTAATTCACATATTTATTTATTTTACTATCAGTAGCGCGTTTACTTTAATTCTCATCACATAATTAAATCGCGTAAGCTAAAAAAATCAACAATCAACGTAAACGGGCACCAAACAAATTAAAGTTTTCATCAAGCAAGCATTATATTATTTTTCTAAAGTAATAATTAACTTCTTATGTTTTATTTTTATCGTTACGTAAAGCGTTTACGTTCGCGATAAATTACGTTTAAGCAATACCCGAAACCAACCAAAACTTTTCTACGCTTCAACAAATAACCATTTTAATTCCCAATACCCAAAGTTTTATAAACCTTAACCCAGTAAACATGTTAGTCATAAGCTACATTAAAATAAACTAACTAAAAACTATACGTTACAAGTATACACTTTATACATTTAAATATGACTTTATACTTCAAGTATTAACAAGATATTTCCATAAAAAAATAAATCACCACTAGTTCAATTTCCCCTCTCCAATTTTTGTGCTTATATGCATCTTAGGGACAAGGAATGCACACATTGTATCAACATGAACTTGTACAGAACCTTTCCCATTAAACCTAAGAGTCTATGTCTATTTTTGACAAGACCAGAAACAATGACCAGACTTTCCCTAAAACCCTCGCCCTTTGTTTCCCTCTTCTAGTTCCATTCCAACGTATCAAACCCTTCCCTTGGACTATTTTAATGATCTTTGACTAGCCTAGTGCTATAAGAAGAAGTGCATACAAGTATTAAGCCACACACTCTCAAAACACTTAAGAAAATCAAACCATTTTCTCTCTTTTCTCTCCTTCATGTCACGGCAACAAACACCCCTTTAAAATAATTCATACCTTGATTTTTCAAGACCATACAAGTATTACTACATCCTTCCATTAAACAAGGTATTTTGAAAGGTAGGATAAGTATGTTTCAAGTGTTGAAGCAAAGAAAACAAGATTAGGGTTTCATTAGAAAATTAGGTTTCAAGAGTGCAGCTTTGTTATAATCTAAACAAGGGTTTAATACTTTGTTCATCACACTAGGAACAAAAAAAAATCTTATGAAGGTTACCTTAAAACCCTTTATGACTTTTATCTTTTATTATTTTTTATGTGTTTAACATGTTACTATATAACTAAATCACCATTTTAGGGTTTTAAAACATGATTAAAAATGGAATAACTTACTTGTATTATGATTTTTAACACTTTTTCATATGATATGTGATTGGTAATATCATGGAATAATGAGATTTTAAGTACGTTAACATGTTGGTTTAAGTGGAAAATGTTTAAGCATAAACTAGTGATTAAAAGTTAATTAAAGAAAGTTTATGATTTCATGTAAGATTAAAGGCAATTGTGGGCTGTTTTAAATCGTGTTTAGAACAATAGGATTTTACATTTTAAAAGATAATACACCTCATAGACTATTCAAAATGATAAGAAACTCGAAAAACCGATTTATAACGAAAAAGATACGACGATTTCAAGTTTACGTTAATACCGGGTTTTATAAAATAAGTTTTATAAAAAAGTTACTGGTGCATCCGGAGTAATGGGACTTTTATTTTTGAAAACATCATTTATTTGATATAACTTTTAAAAACAAAGACGTGCTCGAAAGAATCGCTAAAAACGGAGCTATAACGAATAAGATACGACATTTACGAGTTTTCAACAACTAAAACGATAAAAATAAACTTAGGGTCTGTTGTGAACATAAAATTACTGTTCACCAGTAAGTCCAAATTTTGAAAATGTCAAAATATTGATAACTCGTCTTAATACGAAAGCGTGGGCACAAGAAACGTCAAAATCGGGCTTAAAACGCGAAAGTTATGAGGTAGGTCCCGTTTTTTACTAAAGAGGCAATTATAAACGTTTTTACTTATTAAACACAATTTACCAAAATAAACAGATTAGATGGTGAATGAACTATATAGACCTATATGTGGTAATTAAGCAAAGTGCTATATTACAAGGGAAGTTTCAAATGAGGCCGTCTCAGGGGTGGCGTATCGACGAGTGTTGGATTACGATTTAAAGTGTCTAGCTCCTCATTACGTCAACTACATGACCTCTAATTATGATAGCCCGAACGATATGTATGATGAGCATAACGACGCATAAACAATCAAAGTGTTTATACTTATTACGACCTATATTGGATTAGTTTGCATTCGATTCGTAAGCGTGACGCATTTTCAATTTGTGAATAACTTTGATTACCATTCACATCAAGGTGAGTTCGTTAGCCCCTTTTTCTTACTACTTATTTTATTAAAAACGGGAGATTACATGCTTGATTTCTTTGGACACAAGTGTTTTCAAAACTGTATGCTATTTCCTGATTACATTATTGCCTAAGTTACCGTATTGCCATTTAAGTCCCCTTTTATCATGAACCGTTAATTACCTGCTGGGTATACGCTAGTGTTATGGATAGATCTATCGGGACTAACCATCCCCGTCTGGGCTATGGTTTCTAGTTGACCATTGAACGCATATTAACATTTGAAGAAAATACGTAAGATGGTTTTGGCACATCTGTATTGAGAAAATTCGTAAGGAGTTTTTGTAACATCTGTAATCCGTGTGGGCACAAACCTCGAGTACTGGTATTGATTACAGTTTAATTACGTTAAGGTCCGGTGTCATGAGCTATTAGGGCAATAATACATGTTTAGACTAATGAATGTGTTTCACAGTCTACTATTCCTCGATCTTGTGGAACACTTTATTTGTGGTGGTGGTAGTTTCGTTTTGGGGTGTATGATGAGAGATATGCTGATAAACCTAAGAATCACTCAACATTTATTGACGTTTTTAACATGTTTTTCATCTCATGTTGCTGAGGCAAAAGCTTTGATGGAGCCGTGACGTATATCTATTAGAGTATTCTGATTTCTTAAATTTAATGAAACTTTTGTCCTTATAAAATCTTAAAGTCTTTTTATCAAGACTAAGGACCTAACGTGAAAACTCTGACTTTTGTAATGACATTTGAATGAAATCTTATTTTTAAACGTCCATATTAAGGTCGTTTCTATATCTTGATTTTTGTACTTTGACGAGCACCCCAATGTTAACCATTCCTCGGCTGTACCGAATTTGGGGTGTTTACATTTTTCCCCAGAAACTTGTATATTTCACTAAATAAGCATAAAGTGCATATTTTGCTTTCCCTTCAAAAAACCAGAAATAAACTTTGAAAAAAGTTTGTTTGCACCCTTAAAAAACTCACATAAATGAACAATAGAATAAGCTACGAAAAATGAGATAAATCAAGGAAAATAAACTCGAGGACAATACCTGCTTATTAAAAAGCTGTTGTAACCAGAAATAAATAATATGACCATGACCAGATTTGTGACAAACAAACTCATAAACAATGATAGGACAAGTGACATAACGAGAATATTAATTTTTTGACACGGGACCATAAAAATCAAACCGACTCTAGAAGATTAATACTTGGTTAGCTCTTGATACCAAATGTTAGATCTAAATAATCATTGCTCCGGGGATCGGAGAGACTCAAACCACAAGATAGCCATGTTTAGAGAGAGAAAGAGTAGTGAGAGAAAGAAATATGTAAAATAATATGGAATGTGTGAAAGTTACAAGAGTCTCAACCCTTCCATGAAAGCCATGGAGGGGTATATATACCACCATACGTTACACAAGTATATAATATTGTCTATTCTAGTCTCTGCGTATGATGGTATGGTAAACTACGATAATTTCATAATGTCGTCACATAAAATGAATTCCTAACAAAAACATTTGATTATTCACAAACACTTTGGATGATTTATTAAAACCTTTTATTATTACTATCTCCATACCAAATCAACTTTATCATGAAGAAGGGTATATAAAGAGATAAGGTTAGGTGTTATCTCATGGTCCAGCCGGAGCCAGAGGGACCTACCCAAGGACATTCCAAAGATAGAATATGAGTTTGTAGGTATAGGAGATGATGGAAGAGAAAGGGATAAAGTACTTACTAAGGCATGGGCCGTCATCAAAACAATCACAACATGATGATAGTAAGGACGTCTTGGTCAGTACTTAAGGGGTTGAAGAATACAAAAGAAATATGTGTGAAAGGGTTAAAAAATGAAAATCCTACCTACACTAGGAAAGATACATGGTCAATACATATGCTATCAAATATCATAGGGTTGATATATGGTATTGAAGAAAGACATCATGGATCTACTGATGCAATGCACAAGAACCCTTCTAGCTCACTCAATTTCTTCTAAAAAAATTTCTTTTTTATAATATCACGGAGATTACATACGTTATCTATTGACTTCTCACTCAAATATTATTGGTACTGAAACATGTGGCAGTCTGCTCCAGCCCCTGCTCACTCAAATAAAAAACGCATGTATCTTTATAGCCAATGAGATTCATTATAAGATCTCTATAAGACACACTTAAAAAATAAATTTGTATTTAACATCGTAAATACAAATTGTGTAGGAGCTTACTACATGTCTTAGTGACATTTACATGACTTTGTGACATTTGTTACCCAGATTTCACAACGTTGATAACTACATTTGGATTTCACAATCATATTTCTGCATCATGAATGAACAATATTGATTTTGATATATAAGATATCTGCCATCTAATACTGGTATTCAAGTCATCAAAAACAAACAATAACATAACAGCTCATGTAACCTTCATATCAACTACAACAACAACAACTCATGATACTACATCGAAAACAACAAAAACTCAATCTACATCATCATCAACATCAACAAAAGACTTAAGCAACAACAACAACATCACATAATTCACCAACAACATCACCACAATAAAAATACCACATCAACAAAACTCATAGATCAACCATCCAATTTAGAGAAGAACAATATTAGGAAGAAGAGTTCATGAATACTGGGCAAAAATACAAAAGATGGAAAGTATTTTGGGATGATTTAGGAAAATAAAATGAACATGGTGCAGAGCGAAAGCAATCAAGATGGTTTGTACACACAATGATCTATCTTAGTGGAGAAACTGATGATTGAAAAGCCTGAAGAAGTATCTACATGCCATTATTTGGTAAGGGGAGATTGTTAGCTTTCAATGTAATAGTTTAGCGTTTGGATAGAGGTTTATGTTTGTATTAGATAAGTGAACGTCTCGTGACTGACATTGTCTGCCAACTCACAGGCTAACGCCAGTTCTATTAGATATAAGCTCCCGTACCAATGCGCGAAACCGCCTTATACCCAAGTCGTTGATATAATATACATATATAAATATATATATAATATTATATAAATAAATATAATAAATATCTATATATATATATATATATATATATATATATATATATATAATATATGATTTGGGGGGGGGGGGGGGGGGGGTTATATAACACATACATACAAGAAAGAGAAATAATTAAACTACTTGTTTAAAACATAGTTATAAAAAGAATTATTTGGAAGTTATATATAAGAGTATAATACCAAGACATTGGTTGTGACAACCGGATTTAAGAAGGTTTATTTAACCGTTTCGAGTAAAAGAGTTAGGTGATGTGGATACTTTGCCTACTTTATGTGTTTTGATTTATGTACGTTACTCTATATGGTGCTTTAGGTGATATGATGTACGTGTTATTATAATGTATTGTGTTGGTTAGGAATGTATGTATTTAATCATTTTATTTCGTATTGATGGTGAATTTGGAATTTAGTGTGATTTGGATATTAGGCATTTGAGAAATTTGCGTACCATGTATCATTAATTTCGGGATAAGATAATTTAGTAAGTCGAGATTATAAAGAATTTATTAAGTTAGTGTATGATTATATTAGTTGGGAATACTAATGATAGTGTAAGTATTTTTATTTAAGTATGTACATTTAATTAAAAGAGTTTAAGTAAATAATTTAAATATGTAGTTTTTGTTTAAAAAAAATTATATAAATTATATATAAATTTCCAGCGAAAAAATAAAAGGAAAAAAGATAAATTTGGGAAGATGCTGAATCGGCTAAAAAAAGAAGGAAAAAGAAAGAGTCTAAGTTTGATAAGGAAACAAATCTTTTTGATATTTATCTTAAAACTAGTATAAATACTCCCTTTAAACCTAAACCCTAGATCATTATTTTTTTTCTCCTCTCCCATTTGTGTGTGTTCGACCGGCCACAAGATGAAACAAAGAAGAACATCAAAATTTTCAAGAAATTCTAAGGTGTAGAATCGTGTGTTTCGCGGTTAAAGTTTTAAGTATGATCTTTAAATTATTTTTCTTTAATTAAATTAATTGTAACTTTTTAATTGATGGAGTTAGGGTTTAATAAAAATTCAGTAAACATGATAGTTTGATTGTTAATAATCAATTAGGGTATAATTAATATCGTTTAGAAGCGTTGAGTTAAGTTTAATGCTGTTGTTAAATTCAGAATTAAAACTGGACAGATTTTTAGGTCAACTTGAAAGTATCATAACTTGGTCATACGGAAAGCTTTTAGTGATTTTCTTAAGCCTAAAATTAACTACAGAGAGTCTACTTTCCAACAAAATTGGTTTCGTGAATTTTCAGTAAGTTAGGCAGTCAAATTTAATCTTGCCCCAGATTCATTGTCGAATCTTCTGAGTTTACCAGACAAGATTTTGTATGTCCTTTGTGAGATCAAAACCATATCAAACGTATTATTATTTGATGGGTCTACCGTAGCAAGGTCATGATGTAATATGATTTTCTAGTATTTTTTTAGAATTTTTCTAACAGTTTGAATGGGGCTGATCAAGCTAAACTTTTTGGTAGTCGAATCAGGTCAATTTTTGTACACTTTGTGATGTTGGAATTTTTAAAAATAGTTAGACACCTTATTAATTTTTCAAAAAAATGCAGTAGTCTCATAACTCATTGGGGATGATGTGGTTGCAATAAGAACGTCTAATAAGGTCGTTTAGTATTTTATTAGTAGCTATAAAGTGACCAAAAAATTCTGCTATAATCTGAAAACTTGAATAAAGAGATTTAAGGTATTTAGAGTATAAAATAAATGTATGAAAATTATGGTTGTAATGTTAATAAACATAATATGGTCAATAGGAGACCATCAATTGAATGTTATATCTCGTCCTTGGCATTTAGCCAAATCGCGCGTAACACCATGTTTATTTATGTTTAGTTTTATTTTGTGGAATTTGTCCAAGTAGTAGTGCATCAGGTGAGTTTCATAGTCCAATTTTTCTGTTTTTATTGGGATGGAAATGATGCAAAATGTTTTGAAATGTTTTATTGCTGTGATTATGTGTTTTAATTGCGTATGGACATTACATGACTATTATATGACTATGTGTTACATGTTGATATTGAATGGGATCGGATGAGTACCAAGCCTACTCAGTAATGATTGTGATATTGATTGGGATCGTGTGAAGTACGCCTCTTATGATACTTATGGTATCGAATGGGATCGAATTAGTACGCATACTCAGTGTTGGTATGGTATACGATGGGACCCGATAGGCAACCCTTCCATGTGTGAATGTGTTGATTTGATTTTGTTGCATGCTAGCATAGGGTCATGATAGTTCATTATTGTCCCACCTTGTTTTGTTAATCATAGTGAAACGAGTATAATTGTATGTCTAAAACCTATGACTCTCACCAACATATTTGTTGACCTTTTTAAGCATCATTTCCAGGTGAGCATCTTCAGAAATGAAGTTAGGAGGCTTGGCTAGAAGACATACGAATTGCATTATGAGTCTTCCTTTTTTGGAGTCCTTTCGATTCTAATTTTGTGACTTCGTGTTGTTTTGTTTATGGAAGACAATTTATTTCGAGATTTTAATTTCAGTCTATGTATTTTTGTGTGTGCGATTACCTGAATACAAAGACCCTCTTGTGTTTGGTATCGTCATAACACTTTGGTTTTAATATAATGCATTTTAGACATTCTCTTTTGTTGACATCAATGTGTTGTGATGATACCTATCTTGTTATGCCTCGCGTTTCCCCGCCTTGAAACGGGGAGTGACAGATTCGTATCAAAGCCATTGATATATAGAGAAAGTAGGTGGTTTGACCTAGAACTTTAACCTAAATCCTATCAATATAGTGGCATAATAGGATCTATATGTTTTAGCTATTTAAGAGAGCGTTTTGGTTTTCTTGTTTGACCGAGAGTTTTATCTTGACCGACAGCTACACATACCAGAAGCGTTAGAATATTGAAGCTAATTGATGAGGGTATCCTCTCAATGGAACCAAAGGAGAAGCTATTAGACTATAGTCGGAGGAGGAGGCCGACTCAGATCTCTTGTCGGATGCTCGTAGGCATCCTGGACCTGCGGAGGTCAGCGACTCTTGCAAAGCAAAGTCAAACCCAAGCGAGGCCCAACATAAGTTTATCCCATCTCTTACCTTGACACATTTCAATCGATGATTACTTTTGGATATTATGTATTTATTTGGCGCTTTGAGACCTCATTTCTTTTATTCGTATTTTGATTTATCTTTATATAAATAAATATTGCTTTGATCGAGCATCGTTTCTGTGTCATATTGGAGTGGTTTAAGAAGTGCAATGTGGTATATGTGCATATATGTGTGTTATCATTAAGATGTGTACTCTTAGAAGCAAGTACACGTGTGAAAGAGAAGCACATATAAATATTAATGGGTTGCCAACTGAATTAAAAGGGCCTCATACACGTAGAACTGGTGGCCATGATTGCATTGATCGGTTTATGCTTGTTAGGTGTAGTGTAAGATGTGTGATTATGTATGGTTTAGGATATGGATATTGCGTAGTTAGTAAGTTTACCTTCTATCTATCGCCTCTGTAATATCCCAGTTACGTTGTTATTGCTTACTATTTAATGACTAGAAGTTAGGTTTTGGCTTAGTGCCTCAATACTTCGTTCAAGATTTCTAAATCTAATTAAGCATCCCTTATCCTATCATTTCATTTCGACGTCTTGATGTATATTATTTGTTCAGAATCTGTTCTTTAGATATTGGTACTTTAATTTTGTTTCTTTTCGTTGCATAGATTACTCAAGAATATATCAAAATATTTCTTTAAGCACTAATTGTTCCTAACATATTAGTGCGGATCATTACTCTGTTCTTTATATATCCTTTGGTATCCCGTAACATGTTGCGGCAAGTTAGTACTGACAGTTCACTATGGTTATGTATTTTGATCGTGTAGTACGGATGATCCTTCATGTTCTTACCCTTTTGGTTTTGTAATGTCTTTGTATGGAATTTCCTTGGGCGTGTTCGCTTCCTGTTATTCTGAAGTATATGGTTCTCTCGGTACTTTCTTTCGCTTTCAAATAATAAAATTATGTTATAGTCTTTACGGTATTTTACAATCCCCTTTTGGAATTGCGATGTCCATTGTTTTGATAACATATTTTATATGATGTACGAAATATAAAAACCCTTTGAAGTATATCTTGATGGTGTTTGGGGAAAACTATTTTTGAAATGATTTTATGAATATGTTATGACATCGCTTTTATGTGAATGTCTCTTTATTTTTATGAAAACTATGTTTACAATGATTTTTATAAAACGATGTGATACAGGTTGACTGTCAATACCATGTTTAAAATGATCTTGTGAATAAAAAATTTTAAAATGATCTTACAAATAAATACAAACTATTTTTTATGGTTAATAGAATTTTATTTCTATTATTAAAAATAGGTTTAAACAGATTCAATAGTGGGTAAGATGCGATACACCGTTGGATAAACTAGCGTCTAGATTTTATGACAACCATGAATAAATGAATTTTATAAAGATTAATTATATTTAAGACGATTTTTTTATATTTAAAATGATTTTTTATAATTAAAACGACTTTCTTATTAATTTAAATTGATTTTTAAAAAACATTTATTTAGTTGGTTTCTTCGAGTAAAGTCAGTTTATTGGTATAGAGAATCTTATCTTTTCATTTATTTCAATCTTAACGTATATATGTCGTTATGTGTTTTCCTTTTGTCGTAGTACAACTTGTTTTGATTCTTTCGTTTGCGTTTTCTATATGTACATATATTCTATCCTTTCTTTTAAGGATTCTTATGACATTTGATTCGCATCTATTTGCATATGTGAAATCCCTTGGATGTTTTCTAGCCTTTGATTCGATAATCCGGAATAGAAGGTTGCTACCTACTATTCGGTAGAGTTTGTAACCTTAGGATTCGTTGTAGATATAACGTTTTATTCGACCAAGTCACTCATCCGTCGGGGAGCACTTGTGTTGTTCAGAGAAGGGACGGTTCATTTCAAATGTGCCTAGACTATCGAGAGTTGGACTAGCTGACCACCAAGAATCTCCCCAGGATCGACGACTTGCTCGACCAATTACAAGTATCGCGTTATTTATCTAAGATAGATCTTCGATCTAGCTATTATCAGTTAAGATTGCATGAAGAAGATATTCCAAAGACCGCATTTAGGACGCGATATGGACACTTTGAGTTTACGGTTATGCCTTTTGGGTTAACCAATGCACCAACGGTTTTTATGGACTGGAAGAACCGGGTGTGCAAGTTGTATTTAGACAAGTTTTTCATTTTGTTTATCGATGATATCTTGACATACTCGAAGTCTAAGGAGGATCACGAGGTTCATTTGAAGTTGGTGTTAGAGCTACTGAAGAAGGAAAAGTTGTTTGCCTAGTTTTCCAAGTATGAACTCTAGCTACAAGAAGCGCGTTTCTCAAACACGTGGTTAACAGCAATGATATTCACATAGACTCTAGTAAGATAGAAGCAATGAAGATGTAAAAGTACCTAAGACGCCATTCGGGATACAATCATTCTTGGAATTGGCAGGTTACTACCGAAGTTTTATAGTAATTTTTTCTAAGATCGCTAAACCCCTTACTTCACTGACTCAGAAGAATAAGAAGTAGGAGTAGGCCAAGGAACAAGAGGAATCTTTTCAGACGTTGAAGGGCAATTTGTGAAATGCACCAATATTGTCATTGCCTGATGGATCTAAAGAGTTTATAGTTTACTATGACGCATCAAATCAAGGGTTAGGTTGTGTACTCATGCAAAGAGGCAAGGAAGAGAACACGGTAATAGAAATGATGTGTGGCCTGAACCAACTAATGGAAAGGAAGGAATGTGGAGGTATGTATTTATTATGGGTTTCATTAATAGGTGATGTAAGGACATTAATGATGGACGAGGCTCATGCATCAAGGTACTTGGTAAATTCGGGAGCGGATAAGACGTACTATGACCTTAGAGATATGTATGGTGGCCATGTATGGAGAAGAATATTGCTACCTATGTTAGCAATTGTTTGACTTGTTTAAATGTGAATGCTGAAACATCAAAGACCTTTGGGTTTATTGTAACAACTAGAGATACCCGAGTAGAAGTAGGATATAATAATTATGGACTTTCTTACAAGGTTGCCAAGATCAAGTAGTGGGTATGATACGAATTGGGTAATGGTCGATAGACTGACTAGGGTATGCCTATTACATGGTAGTACGCGAAGATTTTAAAATGGAAAATTTGGCGAGACTTTACACTAATGAGATAGTAACAAGGCATACAGTGCATGTGTCGATCATCTCAGATCGTGGTGGAAGATTTACTTCGAGGCTTTGGTAGACATTGCAGAAGGCATTGAGAACACGGCTAAAACATGCGTACGACTTACCACCCTTAAACGGATAGACAAAGTAAGCGTACCATTCAGACTTTGAAGGATATGTTGAGAGCGTGCGTGATTGATTTTTTTTGTGGTAATTAGGATACTCGTCTACCCTTAACTGAGTTTTCTATAATAATAGTTATCATTCGGGTGTTTGATGTGCTCTATTTGAAGCGTTGTATGGAAGGAAGTGTAGGTCACTTGTTCTTTGGGCTGAAATTGGAGAAATTTGGTTGATTGGATCAGAATTGGTACAAGAGACAACAAATAAGGTGATGTTGATTAAAGAAAAGCTCAAAACGGCTAGAGATCTCCAAAAGAGCTATGTTGGCAATATGCGTAAACATTTAGAGTTGAAGTTAGTGATAAAGTGACGTTGGAAGTGTCGTCTTCGAAAGATGTAGTGCATTTTGGAAAGAAATAAATGTTAGCACCAAGATATGTGGGACCATTTAAGATAATTAAAGAGATCGGTCCTATGGTCTATTGATTAAGGTTGCCTCAATAATTTAGTAGCGTATTTAATGTGTTTCAAATTTAAAGAAGTATTTAGCGGATACAAATCTGCATGTGCATTTAGAAGAAATTAAGGTAGACAAAACTCTTCGTTTTGTTGAAGAACCTGTTGAAATTATTGAACGTGAGGTTAAAAGTTTAAAGCGTAGTAGGAATCCGATAGTTAAGTCCATTGGAACTCTAAGCGAGGTCATGGGGATTTCATAAAAACTAAGTATCCACACTTGCTTGTTGAGCAAGCTATCGTTGGAAGTACTAAGTAAAGTTGGACACATAGGGTTACTGGCAGACTTTAGCGTACCCTTAAATGTTCTGAGGTGGTTTGGTTAATGTTATATTTTGAATAAACTCGAAGTCAAGCCGCTTATTCAAAAACGGTGAGCTTTGTAACAACTCATAACTTAGTTCCAAGACAGTTCTTGTCTAATGAGTTGCGGGGTTAGGTTATGAATAACGTTGCTACACAACTTAAAGTTTTTGACGAGTTTCCTCGAAGACGGGCGATGTTCATGTAGTTAGATGTTATTTTTGCTTAGAGTTGTATGCTGCTATTTGTACCCTTGTATGGGCAAGCGTAGTTGTAAGCAGTGGGTTTCTGATCGTGAAAGTTAAATGAGATTCAAAGTGTGGCCCTAAGTTCACGTGGGAACGTGAGGACCATATGAAAGCTAAGTATACCTGATTGTTTGTTGATGATGATGTTGAACCTATTAGTTAAATCTCGGGATGAGATTTCTCTAAGGAGGGGATACTGTGACAACTGTGCTTTGAGCAGGTTAGTCAAACCGTTGGTATTGACTTGAGTTTCACTATGTGTTATGATAATTATGTGTTTATGTGATCTTATGTGAGTTAGTTACAAATCCATTGAGCGTGATCGTCTCATGGTGATTGAAGTTATGGTTGCTATGGATATTTCATTATATTCACATTTTAGTGACAATGAAAATGATGGTAAAATTTTATGTGTGTACGTACTTATATTTATATGTATACGTATTTAGATAATAGGAATTCACGAGGATAGAAAATTTGGTTTAGAAATTTAGTTAGTAAAATTTTAGTATTATTAAATTGGAAAAATAAAGTATGAAGTGAAATTATTTTTTAGGTATTTAAAACTAGTTTTATTTAGAAGGATGTCTAAATAAATAAAGGTTTTATAAAAATAACAAAATTAAAGGGTTTTGTGTAAATAATAATAAAAAAAATAAAAAATAAATAAAAAAGTTGTTCAGCCGGTTTAAGAAAAAAAAAGGAGGAAAATTAATTTTAGTAAAAGTAGGATTCTAATTTGGTAATTATCTAAACCTCTTTTTCTTCACTATAAATACAAACCCCTCCCCCCTAATTTTTTTAAAAACCGGACGAACCAAGAGCAGAAAAAAAAGATTTTTTTTATTCAAGATCAATTTGGTGATTTAAGGTTTCAAGAATTAAGGATCAAGGTATGTTTAAAAACTTTAATTGTTTTAATTTTCTTTTTAATTCATGTAACAATAAAGTGATGGATAAATTAGGGTTTCATAAAATCAATAAATTAATGATGTTAAACTTAATTAGAAGTGTTTAGGGTTTAATTAGAATCATATTGATGTATTCGGTTAGAGTTAGAACGCGATAAAATTGAATTTAGGGTAGAGCAGAATTTTGAGTCATCTTGTTCGAATGTTATCTCATGATTGGTAACGAGATTTTTGATGAATCTTATGTCTATTGATAAGTTCAGCGAGTCTAGTTTCTAGAAAATCCAGCCTCGAAAGTTTTTAAGGTCGGGAAGTCATTCAAATGTTGGTTACACTAAAAGTTGTCAGATCAGTAAATACGGGTCAGATTTAGGTCATGTTTGTGAGGGTAAAACCTATACTTAAAAGTGGAATTAAGCTTAGCCCTTCCACAGTAGTTAAGTTCCATAAAGCATGTCTAGGTATGATAGTTAGAGTGATATATTTTGGTGTGCAATTAGATCCGAATTAGGAGAGTTTTAAAGTTTGATTTTATTTGAGGTAGTTATACATGTAAGTAATACTTGATAATCACAAGGTAGTTAATATACTCATAAATATGAAAATGGGTGATTTTTGGATTATTTTATGAAGGTCCATTATGTAAGGGTTTTGGGTACGTAAAAAGAGGAAACTAAAAATTATGTAATTCCGAATTAATTGTAAGTGCTAGGTAAAGTGTTAGTAATGTCTAAGGTTGGGCATGTGTCAAGGTGACCATGATGGTTAACTAATCCTTAGACATCCACCATATGCGTGTTCATGGACTAGAGCTTTTAGCTGATCGCGTGTAACCGTGTTTATTTATTTGTATAGTTGCGTGTAGAGATTTGGAAGCTGCGTTTGAGTATCCAGGTGAGTTTCATAGTCCCATTTTACTATGTTTTCTTGGGATGGAAGTTATGGAAAATATGTTTCAAAATGTTTTGATTATGTGATTATATGGTTTAAGTTACTCATGAACATTTAAGTAGCTATTATATGTTATGTGCTGCATGTTGTATGATGTTGCATTGGTCTTCGCCTACTTTGTGGGTAAGAGGTTTTGCCTACTTGGTGTGGGTATGAACCTGTTTGTGTGCGGATACGGTACCAAGAGTCTGGGATTTGGGGATTTCATTCCTCTCCATGACTATTTTTGTTGCATTGGATCGGGGGACACGTTCCGTCCCAATTGAGATTCTTAGTTGCATGAATGCTAGCATGTATAATAGCCAGCTTAATTGTCCTGCCATGTTTTGTTTTTTTTATATAATCACAGTAATTGATTTAAATCTTGTATTGGTGTCGTAAAACCTATGACTCTCACCAACCATTGTGTTGACGTTTTAAGCATCATTTTCAGGTGAGCGTTATGAAGGTGTTGAAGTAAATAAAAGTGGCTAGAGAGACCATTAGGCTGCATTGGAAGTTCCCATTTGATTTCGTTTCGTATTTTGTTGCATGAATTCTTAAATGTTTTTAATAGGTTTGTGAGACATTGTCTTTGTATTGATGAGACCCCTTTTTTATTAATACAAGATGCCATTCTTTTGTTTTCGGTATTGTCATGACACATCGTGTCTTTTATATTAGTTATGCATGTAGTGATTCTCTATTGTTGACACCATTGTGTTGTGATGATATCCAAGATGTTACGCCTCGTGTTTCTGCCTTGGCGAGGTGTGACAAGACAGTCCCTCAGCAGCCGCAGTGGATGGACCTCCAACCTCATAGACACTTGGTGGGGGCACCGCTAGCATCAGAGGTGGTGTGACGGGAGCCATCAGCCACTCTTTGTTTACCTCCTAAACCTCTTCCATATCAAACCCATCGGAGGCATAATCCTCGAAGTCATCATCTCCAAATATCGCAGCCAAGTCCTCCTACATATCAACTATGGGAGCGATTACTAGCTCCTCCTCTGCCTCAGCTACTGGCTTCACAACCTCCTCAATAGCAGGTACGACCATCGGCTCGTCCACCATAGCTTCAAGCTCTTCATGTAAATAATCATCAGCCTCAAGCCACCCGTTGTTGTTGTTAGGGTTACCAGCATACCCTGGTAACGGTCCTGGTGCGAAGAAATCGTAGGCTGGGTGTGGCTCCGGCTCGTCTTTGGGGAAGTCGAATACGCGATCTGACGACAAAGATTCGCCCATGATACTACAAAAGAAAAGAAATACTTATATTAGTAACCACCATACATATTTTTAATCATATGTAAAAATTTATACTTATCACATATCCGGATGGTTTTACGACATTGCATGAGATGCGTAAAGGAAATTTTTATGTTTTTCGCGAGACGCGAATACCAAGTTACGTATATATAACCATACATCATAGAATGGATTTCGTATATATATACTTATATAATCATTACTTATATCAAGTGTATCCCACTTGTTACACACATAATATGCAATCAAAGATACCACATAAGGCTTCTAAGGATCGGAAACAACATGCGCGCGGATATCGGATATCGGTGAAAGACTCGTGAAACTTCTTCAAAAATAGGTGTAGTCTAAGTTTTGTAAAACGACTTAGTTCACTACAACTCGTGCTCTGATACCACTCTATAACACCCCCAAACTACGATACGCAGTGGAATACAACATTTGGGGTGCTACTTCATAATACATGCACACGAGTCCCAATAAACGCTTAATGATGCGTTTATAAAACACAATTTTATTTATTAAAAGGATCAGAGTTACATAGGTCCCAATACCAAAGTAGAAATTAAATTCAGAAAGTCGTAACACGACTTGATTTCTAAAAACATTATTTTAATTTATGACACCACTTCACTGAGACACCGTCCTTGATATCCGCGTTCCATCCCATCCAAGCCATCAACAACCATTTACCTGAGATACATTCTTAAAAAGGTCAACAAAACGTTGAGTGAAATCATAGAGTTTGCAAACAACAATTAGAACGCATATTTGGTTCAACAAAACATATAACATTGCTCGTAAGACAAGTTATAAAAATATTGATTTCCAACTAAATGAGCCCATGTACCAACACTTAACACATTCGTCCCGTAAGATGAAATTATGTCCGAGAAGTATGTCACTTCTCCTAATACTAACTAGAAAATGTCCATTGCAGGGTTCTCACCTTCGGATTCATACCCCAGACAGGGTTGTCAAACCCAATAGATCTATTTAATGCATTAGCGTTCACTCACAACAAGGAAATTAACGGTTACACAAAAAAAGGATATACTCAATAGTGAATGGAATCATATTTAGCATCAAAACAAATTGCGGTCTCATTTTATAAAAACAACAAGTATCTCCCTCGCGGGTTTAAAAACATTTAAAACACTTAAAAGCGAGGCTATGAACTCACTTTGATCGAAGCTGAAGATCAATTAATCGAAACAATCCACGGAAAATCAACGAACACGATCACGGCCTATAAATTACCT
>BQNB010031575.1:0-13118 GCA_026074375.1 Tanacetum coccineum | reverse complement strand
ATTTCATGAATCCCAAAAAGGTACATTCTCGAGCAGCTGGCGCCCCACCTTGGCCCCCAGCTTCGTTAGCATTGTTTCTTTGTCCCTTAGCGTTTGCCTTCCTTGCTCGTTCTGCCTCCATAGCAGCAGTGACCCTTTTAGTGACGAGACGCTCAATAGCAGCTTGGTTCATTGGTCTTGGTGGCATGATTCTATCACAACACAAAGAAAGCCTCTAGTAAATATGTACAACATAGGTTTAATAACTAACTAGACTAATCTAGATAGAACTAAAATACTGATAGAATATTAGGTTAACTCTCACTCTTAGTGTTAGACACCCTACTTACCGCGAAGTCACATCTTGATCGGGTACACTGCTCGTTAAAGTGTTGTATTTAGGTTTGTCGGCTAAATATAAATGTAAAAGTTGATAATCACTAAATATACACCACACGACGACACATCACCATCGTTGCCTTCATCCTTGGTTACCTGGGATAAACTATGTTTAAAACGTCAACAAAACGTTTAGTGAAATTCATAGAGTTTATAATAATCAATAAGTAATCATCTATGAACACATAATTAGTTCTTGGGAAAACAATGCAACAAATGCAATGTATAAAAATCTCTTTTCTTTCACGCATTAAGCTCATGACATCGAACGTTAACAATACATATGCCATTTCATATGTTAATTATCCCTAAAATAAGGTATTATTGTCATATACCTACTACTTTCTAAATACAAAATGTCCGTTTGACAGGGTGTTCACAAGGATTCATACCACGGACTGGGTTGTCAAACCTAATAGATCTATTTAATGCATTAACGTTCACCTCACAAGGCGATTAACGGTTCATGAAATAAGGGACTTTGACAATAGCTACTTATGCGGAAACAATCTCATAATCGGGTCCGGCATACCATAAAATCATATGTGTTCGATTTATAAAAAAACATGTATCCCTCTTGTGGGTTTAAAAACATTTAAAAGATTTAAATGCGAGGCTATGAACTCACCTTAAGCAAAAGAATCCAAATCAACAAGCGCAATTAACTTCACGTCTCAACCGCGACCTATATAATACATATATATCGGACGTGACTAAAAGTAAAATAATCCATATAATGCATACTTGCATGTATAATTATATATAACTATTACGTATAATCATATACTACAATCTCTAAGTGCGACGCAAAAATATTTTACTTTGACGCACCTACAGTTCTACATTAATTACATTTGCGTTACGCTTTGTTTAACATAAAGTTTCCATTTTTAGAAAGTTGTCGAAAGTAAGGATAATATAATCCGAACTTCATATTTCATCATAAATTAACTAACATTACGAACCCTTTGCTAATTGTAAACCTTATTCAAAAGTATACGCAAGTTTGACTTTTAAAAGTCAAACTTTGTAGTTGACTTTTTACACAAAAAATAACCAAACTTCATTCGGCCGTAAAATCTTTGTTTTTTTGAGTTACAAGGCCAGCCTTATATCAAAACGAACCTTAGAACATTCTTTATCATATTTAAAATCCTAAAATAGATTTCAAAATTTTCTCAACACGCTACGACGCGGTCAAACTTTCTAGTCAAACTTGGTCAACTCAAAACCCATCAAAATGACATTTTTGACATAAACCAACTATCAAAACATGTTTAACTAGCATATGTAATTATACCATAACCATCAAACTTTGATTAATAATCAAATACACTTTCAATAATTTCCGCACTTGAATCACCTAGCATATAATATATAGCACGCAATATATTTAAATTTTTTTTGGGTAAAAGGGACTCAACCCGGTAAAATAACAATATATTCAAATTAATCAACACAAAAACATAGATAGAAGCTCACAATGCTATAACAAAAACCAAATATGGTTCCCCCTCTTGCTTTTGCTGTTGAAATCGTGACCGCAAGCACAAACCAAAACAAACACCGGACAAAGACCACCTTTTTCAACAAACCGACTTGCTAATAACAAACACCAATCTACAATACTAAACACCCCTTTAAGATCAAAATCACAAGAACATTAACCAAATATCTAACTTCTTCAAACTTAATGCATGTTAGATTTAAATTAGTGGGATTGTAGACATCGATACAAGGATCAATAATATGTTAATCGGATTTAATTGCATTCGGAAAATCAACCGAATAGTAGTGGTGGTGCTTTTGGTCGTCGAACAAAGAGAGAAGGGAGAAGAGTAATTTTTTTCCAAAAAAAAAAAATTTTAAAAAATAATGTGGTGTGAAGTGGTATATATAAAATGAAGTTGATGTTTTAAACACTTTTTAGTCCCACCATCCTTTAGTCCCTTTTAAATATAACAAAATGGTTTCTTTTATTTTAAAATCGGCCAAACAAGCGTCGGGGTCCACATCCGAGTTATAAATATATTTAATCCGTCCTACCCAATTACATAAAAACATTTAAAGTAATGTTAAATCATGTAAAACACAGACCACTAATTACGATTATTAACAAAAACTTAGGGAATACCATAAAAAAACAACAATAACATAATCACGCTTTCGGGAGCGCCATATAAATTTTTCCAAAACTTTCAACACTTAAAAACAAAAAAAACCTCAATCATCAGGCATGAAATTACCCAATAAATAGAAATTCTCACCAAACCTTATATAGCATAAACGACTATAATTAATTACGTAGAAAAATAATTATCATAGCTCGGGATAAACGTTGACCTGAAACTCGGGTTGTTACAAAGAGATCATCCATAAATCTCACTAGGACACTATTTAAATATATTTGTTTTTCATACACTGTGAAAGTAAGTAATATCTTAAGAGTCATACGCATTATCCTTATGATATTTCCAGAACATCAGAGTGATACTTAGGTATTCACAATGACGATAGAAATCCTTCCATTGCCAACATCAAACAAGCTCTGCGGTAGGTGACTTGTGAGATCCTATATGGATCAAACTTGTGACACTGGATATCGATTTAGTCCAGATTATGAATTGACGGTTGACAAATTTTGAAATGCTTAAAACTTTTGATGTGTCGCAAAATCACTTTAGCAAGTGACACGTCAATTGATTTTTCCAAATCAGTTTTATTCAATCAGTGAGACAATAACTCACTGGTTCACTCTTATCGTGTTGTCTGCTTTGAGACGTTCCAGTAATGAGAACAAGCTGAGTATGATGAATCTAATACTTATGTATTAGAAAGATTCAATATTGCAATCTGGAAATCCTGTCAATGAGATTCTTCTTAAATTGAATCTACCTGATCACAGGTCAATCCTCACGGATTCAAAGGTTAATCCAACCACACGGGGGAATAACAAAGCCATATTCGTCCCCCAACTTTATTGCTAACTGTTTTATTGCAGATTCACATAAAGATGGTCGTGGAGGTACCTAGTTTTAGCAGACTCACAGATTCATAGCCACATGTTCATACTCGACTGAAAAGTATAAAGACATTATGAAACCTCAAGTACATGTTTCAAGACTTTCGCTAATCTGATACCGTACGTCTTTCTTGAAGTGACGAAGTATTAAAGTTAAAGAATTTCAAGAAATTTTCATCACTCTAATACCGCACGTCTTCCTCGAAGTGACGAAGTGTTAAAGTTAAAGAATTTCAAGAAAGATGTCTTATTCAAGCTTTCAAGATAAAGAATTAAGAAAAGTATGAGCATGTCGGCCCGAAGGTCGCAAGTACACAAGATGGCAAAAAATCACAAGATGATGATAAGAGATTATGTTTGGTTGATGATCTCAAGAAGCTAAAGATCACATACAAGTCAAGCTTAAAGGAACAAGCTCAAGCCTAAAGTCTAAAGATCGCTACGCATATCACAAGTTGAAAGATAAACATTCAAGACCATGACCAAAGACGAAGACATTCATAGAATGCTAGGCTTAAGAACTTTTGTAAAAGGCTGTGACCTCCCTTAGGGGGAGATTGTTAGGAATCGAGAAAAGATTCGGTCACATCTAAAATATGAAGCTCGTAGGTCTTAGTTAGTTTTTGGAACCTTAAATAGGTAGAAAGGCCCAAGGCCCATGGTAAGCCTATGAATAGGCCTATGGCCGGTCAAACTAGAGTATAAGTACCCTCTCCATAGCTTGGAGAGGGTGTTGGTTGATTCACTTTCTTATTTTCTATAATCTAATACTCTCTTCCTTTCTCTCTCTAAAAGTGTTCATCCTTCCACTTTCTCTATCTAGTTCTTTGTCATTAGATTGTGTGATTAGATAACATATGTATTCTTCAAAAACTTTTGTAAAAGCATTTCTTAAAAAGGCTTCGTGTACACATATATATTTAAAATTTATTATAGGTCGTAGTGATGTAAAAAAATAATATTGCAGTATTATAATTGAGGAACACGATAGGCACATTTATAAAACTGAATTTTTAAACATCGAATTTAAAAAGCTTTATTGTAAAACGAAATATATGGCATGCAGGGGCGAAGTTAGTAGGGTGACTAGTGGGTATTTAACAACCCCTAATCAAATCATTTCATTCATTAGTTTTTTAGATTACAAGCCGATTTCTACTATTTTATACATTCAACCCCCTTATTTTATAAACGTGTCTAAAAAATTCAATAATAAATAATTTAAACAATAAAAGAAAACACTACAGATCAATTTTTTAAGTGATATTTATCACAATGACTTTTTGCGTTAACTACACCCCCCCACCCCCCTCTAACTAAATTTTTTGGCTCCGCCCCTAATTACATGTAATATTTGTCGTTACATATTTATATCACAAACTTTACAGAGAACAGTAATTAATTAGTTAAGGGTAAAATTGTCATTCTGAAAAAAGTAAAAAAGAGATATCGGTAATAATTATAGTTTCTTTTAAATTGTGTATTTTTGTCAGGAGACAATAATTTAGAACGAAAAGAGTATAATACACATAATTTTAACCTATCTATTAACATAAAAAAACAACCCTAAAGTTTAATCAAAGTTAAATATATATACAAGTCTTGGTAGTTTAAAGCATCTTTCATACATTACCCTATAATTTTTGCTTTTTTGATTTTTTTTAATAAATTTTGTTTATTAAATACTTAACAAATATCTGACGACTTTTGTAATAAAAATTAGTCTCATATAACCAAAAAAAACTATAATGTGCTTGGTATAACAAAGATAAAGATAACTGAAGTCATGATAATCCAAACAAGTCCCATCAAAAACTGAATATCATTAGCAAGCATTTAGTACATTCAACTCTCCAAAAGAGATATCAAATGATGCCGAGCAATAACAATGAAAATATAAATTGTACCAACATTTGCATTAACCCTTTTAAGCTACACAGCTTAGGATTACTTCAAGCATAACTATACATCATTGCACAGTATGGATTTTTTATTCAATTAATTAGATTTGATATTTTTTTAATAAATTGATTTAAAAAACATAAGTATAACAAAAAGTGTTCTGACAGCTCTAATGTTAAAATGAATGAGTGAGAATATACTCGCACGTTGCGGCGGGGTTAGTTTGTTGCCGACGATTGTACTCTTTTTAGATGTAGCTATGTTTTATAAAAAATTTTATGGATCGAGTATTTGTTACTTTAAAATTATTAGGTTTGTCAAATGTATGTTTTGAAAGTTTTTTTTTTCAAAAATATATGTTAAACTTTAACATTTTTTATAAAATCTTATGCTCATCTAAAACATATCAATATCGGGCTTTTTTTGTTCGTTATCCTGAGACATTTCATCGATATATTTTTTTATTTAAAAATTAGTTAGATTTTTGATAAATAAAGTTTGTTATATAAAAAAATCGTAAATAATATAAAATTTAGGGCTGTTTTGAAAAAATGAGTTATTAAGAAATATATTTCTTTGAGCCAGGCCGCATGTCATAAATAATTAAGTTTTAGTTTTGGCCCAATTCAAAAGCCCAATTCCCAAGACGCCTGCCTATTGCCCTATTGTAACGTAGATATAACAAGCAAAAGAACCCGCGCGTTGCGGCGGGTCTAATTTTTTCCCGAATAATTTTTTTTTACGTTTCGGGGGTTTTTTTTTGGCGTTGCGCTATGGCGGGGCTAATTTTTAATATTTTCTTTTTTTGTATGATTCGGGGAAAAAAATTTTGCGTTAGGACGGGCTAATTTTATCCCGAATATTTTCTTTTTTTGGGACGGTTTTGTATATTTTTTACGGGTGAGGGCCCGTTTTGTATTTTTTTTACTTTGGGCCAGATTTTAGGCTATTTTTGGGCTATTTTTTTTTGCTAATTTTTTTCCTGGATATTTCCTTTTTTATACAATTCGGGAATTTTTTTTTGCGTTGGGACGGGTTAATTTTTTCCCGAATATTTTCTTTTTTTGGGACGGTTCGATATCTTTTTTTTGGGCCGATGAATGTAAAAAAATTGTGAACAATAAAAATTTGACGGGTTTTTTTTGTTAATTTTTTTACAGGATTTTTTGTGTAAGAAAATCGTAAATAGTTAAAAGTTGAGGGTCTGTTTTGTATTTCTTTTTACTTTGGGCCAGATTTTAGGCTAATTTTGGGTTAGTTTTTTTTACTTTGGCCAGATTTTGGGCCAGATTTTATGCGAATTTTAGACTAGTTTTATGGCCGTACTGTAGCATTGTAGCACTGTAGCGTACTGTAGCAGCCACAGTGCAAAACGACAGTGGATTTGTCGACAAATGTGTATATTAGTAATAAAAAAAATTTATATGGCTTATGTGTTGGGCCTCATGTTTAAAGTGTTGTCTTTTTTTTGCTATATGAGTTTTTTTAATATAATGAGTTGTACGCTTGTGACCGTATCGATTATTTTAAAGTTATTAGGTATCGAAGATGTTTCTGCGGGTATTTTTTTTATTTGAATAAATCGGAACTTTTGTAATATTTTTTTCCCTCCTACTTTGTGCATACAAATTTAAAAAAAAACAAAAACAGAATAATTTTAAAAAAAAACAAAATCGGGCTGGTCCAAAATGGGAGCCCATTACTGTAGCACTGTAGATCCACTGTCAAAACGACAGTGAATTTGTCCGTGAATGTGTAATATATTAATCTAACGTATGTCTTCGAAACGGAAATGCTACATCAACCAAACTTTTACAATTTTTTTTTCCACAAAATAGATTGTGACCAATAAAAACCATCATAATCAACTATTTCTTACTTTTAAACTCACATGTTCCTATTAATGTGTGACACATCATCTTTTGTAAAAGTATTTGTGGATGTAGCATCCCTCATTTGAAACAAGTGTTTCTTTATCTAATAATAGTTGGTTTTTTTAATAAAACATCACATTTGATCTGATCCCATGTTTCCCGTGCCCATTTGTGTACGTCTTGGTACGTTTCTTTTTATGTTTTTATATGTTCTTGTACATCTCTATACATTTTTGAATTTCTTTATACGTTACGTTTTTGTACGGTCTTGTACGTTTTCATACAAAAACATGTACAAACGTACAAAACGGTATAAAAGCGTATGAAAACATGCAAAAACGTACAAAAGCGTTCAATACATATCAAATCGTATAAAATTGCACAAAACCATTAAAAACGTACATAAATGTAGAAGAAAATATGAAAACGTACAAAAAATAAAGAAAAACCTAGAAAACGTGTGAAAACGTGCGATAACCAACAAAAACGTGCGATAAAGCGTGAAAACATAGAAAAACATGCGAAATGTAGAAAAACCTGCGAAAACATGCGAAAATGTAAGAAAACATAGAAAAACGTGTAATAACATGCGAAAGTGTTTGAAACGCGTGAAAACGTAGAAAAACGAGCGAAAATGTAGAAAAACGTGTGAAATCGTGCGAAAACGTATAAAATGAATAAAAAGTATGAAAACATATAAACAAAAAATTTAAACCATTTGCCCATTTGACCTGGGACCGTTTGACTCGTGTTCATTTGGCCCGCGCCCGTTTGACTCGAATTTTAAAAACCGCCCGTTTAGCCCGCTCCCATTTGACCCGCACCCGTTTGACTCATAGCCTGAGTCCGCCCGACCCCCCGTTTTGCCATATCTAAGTACATATAATGACCAGTGAGTATATCGTTCGCCCGTTTTGTGGATGCAATCTAACTAAATCATAAAAAAGATGGAATAACACATTAATGGTACAATACGACAACTTTGCCATGAATATGAAGTGGGAGAATGTAAATTGTAAAAACTATAAAGATCACAGCCACAATACTTAAATTGCACTCAACCAACCCAACATGTTCTTTTACTTAAAAAACTAGATATATAATCCTAAAACATGTGCTATACTACATACAAAAGATAAGAACTGTCCCCAACTGGATGCAGTCCTAAAGTATACAAATCACACTTATAAACTACCTCACTACAACTCTCAGAACAAAGAATCAATACTAAAACTGTTAGAAGTATAATTTGGTTGGGCTGGTCTTGACGAGTCTCATGGTGCCGTTCGTCGTCTTTTCAGGCCTTGAATAGTGCTGCCAACAAAGAAGAACCGGTTAGAAGGGGAGCCGAGGCCGGAGCCCCGGGATCCACCTTCCGACGGTCAAGTCAGAATAGTATAAGCATGCTATATAAAGAGGTGGTAGAGAATAACTTATGTGTAGGCAGGATGATCCTACCCTTGTATATATAGTGTATGGATTAGGGTTACGTAGGATGTGGGTCACAATTTTATCGAGTTCGGCCTATTGGCTCCGGCCCATTCCAGACTATACGCCAACATGTCCCCCCAGTCTAGTAAGTGTGGCCGTAGCCGCGGTTACTAGACTAAAAGGACTACCCTTACCGTTGCAGAGACGTTCGCACTTTCCAACCATACGCCGCCATATCTATCTTCAACTTACGGCCGAATATGGCATTCGACTTACCGCCAACGAAAGACATACTTCTGTGGCCGGGTAATGCGAATATGGCATTCGACTTACGGACGACTGAAGACGTACTTCCGTGACCGGGTAATGCGAATATGGCATTCGACTTACGGCCGACGGAAGGCGTACTTCCGTGGCCGGGAAATTCAAATAAGGAAAAAGATATTGATAAAATCTGTTTATCAAATTAATAAATATTTGTAATATCTTGTTACCAAATAAAAATACAGATAACATCTTATCAAGTTTATAAAATATTGGTAATATCTTGTTACCAATTTAAAAAGATATGATAATATCTTGTTACCAATTTAAATATTGGTAATATCTTGTTACCAATTTAAAAAATATTGGTAATATCTTGTTACCAATTTAAAAAGATATGGTAATATCTTTATCAAATTTAAAAAGGAAAAATAATAGGGGTCGGTGCCAATGGCGACTTTGTACCGAAAAGCATACGTACAAAACGGGTGTCACTTCAAAGTTACAAGTGAAAAACAAAATAAAGTTACAAAAACTTCAAAGAATAGAAGATTGTCTATTAACTACAAACATGTGCTTTTAAAGTGATATTAAAATCACATGATGTTTATTGATTTGGTAAATCAAGTTTTACGCATGGCAGGATGCAATGAAAAACAAAAATACGAAGGTTTTAGAGTTACTGACTTTAGAAACCGATTTTTGCTTTGCGGTAATAAGAGAACACGAAACATAGTTTATTCGGTGTCCCATGGATGGCGCCAACTTGTTGATGCATAATTTGGTCGGGCCGATCCTGGCGACTCTCTTGGAGCCGTTCGTCATCTTTCCGGGCCTTTAATAGCGCTGCCAACAAAGAAGAACCGGTTAGAAGGAGACCCAAGGCCAGAGCCCCGAGATCCACCCTCCGACGGTCAAGTCAGAATAGTATAAGCATGTTATATAAAGAGGCGGTAGAGAATAACATGTGCAGGTATATGTAGGTAGGATGATCATACCCTTGTATATATAGTGTATAGATTAGGGTTACGTAGGATGTGGGCCACCCTTTTATCAGGTTCGGCTCATTGGGTCTGGCGCATTCCAGACTATACGCCAATAAAAACAATGATCAAGATGATCAAGGTGATAATGAGAAAATAAGCCAACTAAAACTCGTAGCCCTAAAGGAATGAGATGTTTAGCTTATATAGACCAAAAGATTCCAAATATAAAGATTCGGTCCATGCATAAAGGAAACTTATACAACAAACATCAAACATTAGAAGTTAGGTGAAAATACACACAAGTCCTTTAAGTATAAGTTTGACTAAAGTCAACTGAGATATTTCAACACCCCTTCTCAGATTCATACCGTAAACGTATCAACCATGTTCGGTTTTGAACAAAACTGCTTATCTGCTTATGTTGAGAAATGCTTAAGCTCTTAGAAAGGATATCAGCAATTTAATTAGATGAATTAACTTTATAGTTTTTATAAAACCTGAAGCAACCTTCTCTATAACCAAATGCACATCAATCTCAAAATGCTTAGTGCTCTCATGAAAAACTAGATTGAAAGCAATCTCGATAGTAGAAGTGCTATCACAATATAATGACACTGGTAATAAGCCCTCCACATTCAAGTCCATCAGCAAATTAATAAACCATGCTACTTCACATGTAGTATAAGTCATACATTTATATCCAAAAGTTGTAGATCTTGAAAGGGTTGCTTGTTTTTTTGCTTTTCCATGAAATCAAGTTACCACAAAAAGATGACATAGAACCATGATACATATTTTCTAGATATCAAACACTTAGCCCAATCTGCATCTGAATAAGCATACAAACCTAAACTATTACCATTAAATAATTGAATACCAAACCCATGAGACAACTTCAAATGCCTTAAGACCGTTAATGCATCAGTAAAATGAGACTGCAAAGGTAAATGCATACGCTGAGACAAACAATGTACAACATAAAAGATATCGGGTCTAGTAACTGATAGATAAATCAGCATACCAACAACTTTTAATACTCAGTTAAGCTCTTAAGCCTTTTATCCTTCTCAGTTTCAACATGGTTTAAACTCGCATTCTATTGCATAAGAGTAGCAGCAGGCTTGCAAGCAAGTAAGCCATATTCACACAAAAACTTAAGCCGATACTTTCTTAGAGACAAACATAAACTTTTTTTTCTAAAACTTCAATTACAAGAAATATTTCAAATTTTCAAGATCTTTAATTTGAAAGTTTAAAGCGAAAAACATTTCAAACTTATCAATCTCATCTTTACCATTACCAATGATGACAATGCCATCAACATAGACTAGCAAAGCCAAAAACGCACCATTTTCATTTTTTACAAATAAAAAATAGTCATTTATGCTTTGCTTAAAACCATTTTCTTCTAAGGCGATAGTTAAAATCTCATTTTATTGCCCAAGAGCTTGCTTAATTCCATATAAGGACTTGACAAAATTGCAGACCTCGGTTTCAGACTCATCATAATATCCAAGTGGTAAATCCATATGCACACCCTTATTTAAATCGCCATATAAAAATGCATTATTAACATCAAGTTGATATAAAGGCCAACTATTATGCATAACAAGACTAATAATGCGCCTAAGAGTTACCATTTTCACAACAGGACTGAATGTTTCCTCATAGTCAACTCCTTCCCTTTGATTATACCCCTTTACCACATGCCTTGCTTTATATCGTTCTATATCTCACCAGAAGACTTGTATTTTATTTTAAAAATCCACTTACAACCAATAGTCTTTCTATCAACAGGTAAATCAGTCAAAACTCATATGTTATTCCTAAACAAGGCTTCCATGTTATTATTCATAGCCTATTCCCAATTCTTATCTTAAGCAACCTCAACATAAGACTTGGGTTTAGTAGATTGATTCATTAAGAGTAGTAGCAAACAAAAGTTCATAGATGACAAACTAGAAAAATTCACATGTTTTTCAATACCACGTTTGTTGTTACTTCATACCATAAATCATTCAACTTGGAACGAAGATTACTTACTCTGTAGACCTCCTCAACACACTTGTGGCTCATTCCCTTTGTTAGCATTTCTCCGAGACTCAATATTAGAACCTGAAACACTATTTTCATACTCAATTCCCTCTGATAAGATACTTGTATCATCTATCGGGGTTGCCATGGTCGCTTCATCATTAACAGGATGTGAACTGCTATGACCGTTAGAAGTGATACCATTACCTTCACCATTAGATGAATCCCTCTCTTCATCATTGGGACTTTTAAATGAATCACCATCAATGTTATCAAAAAAGTTTAACAAATTTAACTCCGACTTATTTAACGCGGACTTTGATTTTCTAAAGATTCGGACTTCATTTTTAAAGGAAAAATAGTTTCATAAAAGGTTACATCTCTTGAAAAGACTGTTGGTGCAACATTGACTAGGATCTCCTTTATGTTTTAACGATGACAAATAAATTTTCGCAAAACATAAAATCACAAATGATAGCAAAAAAAAGTCAAACCACGAACATTGGTTATGGCGCGCTGGTCATGCGCCAACACCAAGCTGTTGATCAAATTTGGTAGGTTTTTATTTGTCGGCTTTCCTCTTACCTGACACATGTGGATCTTTCAATACATGTATGAATATGATAATTGAGTTATTAGGAACACTCAAAATGAGGTCTAGACTTATAGAGAAACAAAAACAAAACCTCCTGTTTTTGACAAACGCCAACTCAATTTCTTTACTAAAAGCCTCTAGCCAAGGCTAAAACTCTTTTTTAAACTTAAAACATTCATACTTTCAACATATTATCAAACAAAAATATTCATATGACCATAATCCGTTTTTACATCTTCTGCACTCACGTAATAAGTTTTACTCCCTTATTAGTCAAACTAAGTCAAAGGTCACTATGCGTAAATGCATCCTTTCCATTTATGGGAAGTACTTTACTTGAGATGCAAATCAATTAGCTTGTTTGCATCAAGATTATTAATGATTATGCTAATTGGTGGTTAATCGTGGATTAAGTCATATTGACTATTTAAGTTTGTGTATTTGAAAGTTAATGTCATGTGTACATTTTTATCACTTCCCAACATTGAATGTTTTACAAACTCCCACTTGGATATCCTTGTCTCCCGCATTCTCTTCACATCACATTTAATCCATACCCCATTTATACCCTCCATTAATAATTTGTTTTATCCCCAACATTTCTAACAAATGATTTATCCCACTTTCCTACA